>JAEIGQ010000288.1:0-291149 GCA_018904275.1 Lordiphosa clarofinis | reverse complement strand
AATATTTTCCAAAAGAGAAAGAATTAGTGGAAATCTTTTGTCAAAAACAGAAGTTATTTTTATTAAAATAACCAACAATATTACAAAACTATTAATATAACAAGAGAGAGAGAGTCGATCAAGCCCGACTATAACATACTCTGTACCTGGAGTAGAAGCTGAATGCAATGCTGGTGCTGCGCTCATCTCTAAGTCTCTCTCTCTCTTCTCTCTCTCACTCTCTCTCTCTCTCTCAATATTGTGCGGTGTTAGTTGAGCCTGGGTGGGAGGGGGTGGTTGAGGGTGGTTTACTTATTTGCTCATAGCTTGAGAACCGCTCATCCGATCCTTATCATTTTGGCAAATCGATACATTTTGCTAATTACTAACTATCTCCAGAAGGTACAAATCGTCTATCTTTAAAACTGTAGGAGATATAACGTTTTTTCCAAATTGCGGGGGCCGGAGGGGGCGTGGCAAAAATTGAAAATAAACTTGATCTGCCTGCAAGTATAAGAAGCATTTGTCCCATACATGTCAAACATCTATCTCTAACCATCTCAGATCTGTTTGTTCATACGGACGGACGGACGGACAAACGGACAGACGGACATGGCTATATCGACTCGGCTGTTGATGCTGGTCAAGAATATATATACTTTATATAGTCGGAAATGATTCCTTCTTCATGTTACATACTTTTGCACAAACTTAATATACTCTATGTATCTTTGGTACAGAGTATAAAAAGCGTCGAGATATTTTTAATCTTATAAATCTTGGAGTAAGCCCTGCACGAGCTTGACAATTCAATCACGACTTCCAGGATATTCTACACAATTCAATCTTTTAAGGACTGTCCCATGCCTTTCGAACTTGTAACATTCCAAGTCTGCTTACTACAATCCCTTTCGATTTTACATGTCTCTAAATTGTAGAGCGAGAGCGATGAAATATAATATAATATAATAGCCTTTTAGTCATGATGCAACAACCGATGGGTATGGTGGTGTGCGATGAGATGCCATTTCATTCGTGTTCAGTGCAAATGGTCGTGTGTTCGAGTCCAAGTGGACTCAAAAAAATGTTTATATTTCTGTGTTTTTCAGAATAATATACTTAGGGCCGATTTCACATCTTCTACATAGAGCTACTTGTCACATAAACTAACAAAACAAGTGAGAAAGTCGGTCAAGCCCGACTATAACATACTCTGTACCTGGAGTAGAAGCTGAATGCAATGCTGGTGTGCGCTCATCTCAAAGTTTCTCTCTCTCTCTCTCTCTCTCTAAGATTGTGTGGTGATAGTTGTGAATGGTGGGGCGATATACTTTTTTGCTCATAACTTGAGAACCGCTGATCCGATCTTTATCATCGATACATTTTGATCTTCAAATCGATACATTTTGCTAATTCCTAACTATCTCTAGAAGGTACGAAACGTCTATCTTTAAAACTGTAAAAGATATGACGTTTTTTCAAAATTGCGGGGGCGGGAGGAGGCGTGACAAAAATTGAAAATAAAGTTTATCGCTGAAGAAATAATAAAGATCACATGAGCGGTTTTCAAGTTATGAGCAAAAAGTTAAAAAAGTGTTGCATACTTTTCAGATGTTCACCCTAAGGAACGCAAGAACGCTGTTAAGGGTGCTGTATACCTTCAGGTGTAATTTTTTAAAGGTTTACAAAAAATTAAATTACTCAAAAACTATAAGTGATATTAACAAGCGGTTTTTTTCATTCGATAGGTAATCGGTTAAACTAAATTAAGTAATTTTTGTTGTTGTTGTTGTACCTGCGGTTGGTCTTGTACTACTGTTCAAAGTTAACCAAAAATTTAAAACATAGGCCCATGGTTGCAAAAATTTTTTGATTACGGATTATCTGAATTTCAAACTGAAGATGGGGTTTTGTTAAGAATTGATGTAATTCTGGTGTGAACTGGGATATTTTGGATCGGTCAAAAAATGGCGGAGTTATGGTGTTTCAAAGTCAAAATTTCGAAAACCGACTTATTTTTCCCACTGTATTGGTCCTAGCTCCGTTGTTTGTTGACCGATCAAAAATATCCTAGTTCACACCAGAATGGTGGGTATTAGGAGCAATTTAAGGGTAAGAATTTGAAAATCGGTCCAGAGGTACTCTTTAAATCTTTGCAACCATTTTGGAAAAAGTGGTTCCGAGATAATCGCATTTAAAGTTTCGACATCTGTTTTCAATAAAAGAAAAAATATTTTTAATAAATGTAAAAATTGGATTTGGTTCATTTAAGTTTTAGCTTTCACCGAAAAAAAAAATTATCAAAATCGATTAAGCGGTTCTCCCGAAATTTGGGTCAAAGTGCGTCAAGACATGGTAAAAAATAAAATCTTCAAAAATTTCCAAGTTAAATTTTTTTTTTTATAATTTTTTTTTCCAAAATACCGAACATTTTATAAATATTTATAAAGTTTTTGACCAAAAAAGTAAAAAAAAACTAAACATTTCTATAAATAGAGGGTCAATGAAAACAATTTTCATATAAAAGGGTCGGAAAAAATAATTGTTTTTGTTTATTTCTGTAAAACTAAGTTTTGGATCTGCTTGAAAGTTTTGCAGTTTAAGGGTATTTTTTTATTTGTTTATAACTTCAAAAATTAATATCTTTTAAACTATAAAAGTCTCCATTTTTTTGAAAACACAGTTTTTTAAGTTGTATTTAGTACAATAAATTGTATATCCTCAGAAGCTATAACATGGTGGTTAACACTGAGAAAAAATTATGTATAATTTTTAGCAACAATCCTGAGATATTTAAAAAATTTTTATAAAACCCTTTTTTCCATTTTTCCCTTTTTTGACGATTTTTGAAATTTTTTATAAATTTAACAAAAATTTTTTGCAAAACCGCAAATCACGTTTCGGTGGGAGTGTCGAGATCTAATTTCGGTTTTTTGTTTATTGAAACAAAATGTTCGATTTGAAAAAGAATGACCCCTGTCTTAAATTCATGACCGAAAACCAAACCTTTCCATTTACACCCAGTATAAGCAGTAATCACAATATTCAAGTTAAATCGAATACCTGGATTGTATTACTTTTTTTCTTTTATATCCAACAAAATTGAATACTCAAGTGCAACTACCAGAGTGGTGGAATCAAAAAAGCTACGCGGACTTAAGTTGAACCCCCTTTGAATTGTCAGAGATTTTGGAACCCTGGTTGTTATAATCCCCATCATTTACAACTATTCACCTAAATAATAAGAACAATTTGTAATCTCTTACATTCGCATTAATTTCCAATAACTCAGTCATTTTGCTGTCTAAAATCTGCCACTAGAAATCATTTGACATTATCATAAATGCATCCAAGTTTGCATAAATTTTTTCTTTGTCTTTCGTTTGCACTCTTAAAACAGAGGAGGGTGGTAAGCCTGCACCTACAAACCAATGGCAAACAGTAGTCATTCATCGCTAGCTCTTTATCACGCGCCAAAACTTAGCGCCACGTAACATTGCTGAAGCCCAGCCCACAATCAGACACCAGACCCCCAGACAGACAGACACTGAGCCAAAGGCAACGAAAAGATTAAATCAGCGTAAAGTGCAAACACTGTGTCAAGTGTCGCCGACCGAGCGCTAGACACGGCTAAAGACACAAGCCAGGCCATTGATATACCCTAGTTGTGGCTCGGTGGGTAAGTGAAAGGGAGCCAAGGGAGCCGGTTGGACAACGATAGCGACTGCGAAAACGACCAACAAAAAAACGGATAAATGTCAATCAATTTAACTGGCAATGTGATATGCAGCGATATGAGTAAGTTAAGTGAGTTTGTATTTTGGGGTTTTTTTGGGTTGGTTCTTAGAACAATTTAGTGGATTTATATTCAATATCTGCATTATTTACTTTAAGGATTAAGCAAAAAAAAAAGAAGACACTTTAGAAATTTACCATAAAGTTTACTTGATTAAATTCTCTAATAGTTCTAAAAAATTCTAGTATAATTAAAGTTTTGTGTTTCTGGTCGAAAACTAACCCATTTTGAAAATTTAACGAAGTGCTTTATGAAAGTCAGGACTAAAGCTTAGTTCCCACAGTCTCATAAAATTGAGCAAATTTTGATGAAAACTCGGCCGAATGGTCCTCAACATAAAATTTGTCAGCAACATAGAAGCAAATTATTTTGCTCAAAAATTGGTAAACTATTTAAAGTGCCGAGATTTCATAACGAAAATTAAAAATGGAATGCTCTCTAATTTCTAGTTGGTAAAACTCATTTCAATTTTATGTTTTTACTGTTCCCCCCAGCACAATGAACTGCACTGCCTTTTATCCATAGGCTATCAATAATATATGAGTCTCAAACGTTTGCATCTCGCCCAGTACAAAGAGACAAAGGGCCAAACGCATTTTATGTGCATTTCAAAAACAATACACCAAAACAAAAGGCCAAATTGGCCAAACACACAGTCACATACACACACACACACAATGCAGGACCAGCAACAATAGAGGGGGGCGCGGGCTTTGGCATTGTTTTGGCCAACTGTAGGCTCCCACCACACCCGCCGGTCGCCAACTCGGTCAGCTGGGCTGACCACCAGAATATGTATTACATATTAGGGCTTGATAGCACGTTTCGGTTTTAAGTTATCGCCCACTTAATTATAATGCATTCAAAATGTATGGAGGGCATTTCCATGATGCGCTCAGGAGTATGCAACTCTACTTCAAATGGGGATGTTCTTTATATAACTTGCAACCATAATAATACACAATTGACCGCCAAACAAGCCGCAAAAACTTTGCCAAATTAACTGCGTCTGTGTGTGTTGCTTGGCTAAAAGTTTTTACATAAACTTGTGGTAAATTATTATAAATATTGTTTGGACTAAGTTTTCTAGGAGGAGCACAAAAAATTATTCTCAACATCATGTGACAAAGGGAAAAAATGCTATATAAATTGTACCATAAATATTTCTTTGGTTGGTAATTTGCATTGCCAAAAAGTTTTTTTGCATGATTTACTATTAAAAAAAGGAATTTTGTATAAGGAGCCTTTTCAATAGCATGTACAATATAATAATTACACAGGCCAACCAAATGACCAACTTTGTGAGGTGCAGCCTGCTATAAAAAAATAGCACTAGGCAACAAGGTATATGTAGTATATTTTAGGGCTGGAGTTGATCTTAGTTTGCTAAGCACAAATTTTCAGAAATAGTCCAAATGGTTCTCCTTAACCATCGATTGTTCATTAGTATTTATTCTATAGTGGATAGTGAAATTCAACCAAATGAGACTTTCTCAGTATATTGAAGAGTTGATGGTGATTCTAGATGTTTTTCATGTGCTGAAAACGAATTAGCTTAAATTGTTTACTAATTTGAGCTTAAAGTTGCTTAAAATCAGAGCATCTCCTTCTTAAGAAGTTTATTAATTTTAAAGTGGAAATAGTGAAATGATTAGTTTATTTTACGCTTGGGGCCGGTTAATTGGCTATGTTAAGGCTCATGTGGCCGTGTGTGGCCCAGCGGTTAGTGTGCTGGACTGAGGAGCTGTATAGCCAATTTTACATTTTACAAGGCTCATGTCTATAGCTATAAGCAAAAGTTGACCCACTGGAAGCCAACATTGATATGTTGCCGAGAGTATGCCGAAATTGGACGCAGCGTATGAACCATTTAAGGCGCTGCCGAGTGTTGTCTTCGATGATATACAAAACTTTAGTGCATAGACTTTTGGTTAGCAATCAGGAACATCCATTTCTTTTCGTCCTGCACCCAGATTCCAATCAGTACTAAAAGTCCGCTGATGATAAGATGTGGCTATCTTTGAAACAGCGATCGTTGTACAGACATACCGATTGCTATTCCAAATTGTTGTAATTAATCTCTGTTGATTTGTGTTGATAACATTGAATAGTAACTCTCCACCGACCTCAAGCCAGCCAAATGCAAAACTTGGACAAATACAGGTCGCTAAAACCCATATAAGTTTATTGGTAAAGTATTAAAAATTGCCCTTGTTTACCCTGGAACGAGAAAGACGTATTGCCAGAGCTTTCTGACTTGGCTTTCATCGGAACGCTTGGATTCGGCCATAAAAAGTGTGGTTTCTGATACCAGAAGCCGAATGACCGATGAGCACAGAACTGAACTGGTCTTTCTAAAATCTCAGTCCAACGATTATTAGTAAAATCAGAATTTTTACATTTCGTAGATTTAACTGAATAAGTTTTTTTTTGCTTTTAGTCCAAATGCTCTGATGATAAATTTAAAGAATGAGCACTTCTTTCGTTCCATAAATTTAAATTCATGAATAAGTTTGCAAACTTCGTATGTTCAAAATGAAATAAAAATTAAATTTATTTTGTTAATGTAATAAATATACATCAAATCTATATCTTCAGCGCTGTCAGAATGTAGTTCTTATTATGCGTCAAATGAAGCTTCAGTTAACTCAATAGAGCTGCGGAAAAAACGTTAGATCTCCTACAGTTTTAAAGATAGATGATTTGTACCTTCTAGAGATAGTTAGTAATTAGCAAAACAAATAAACTTGCGGAAAAAATGATAAAGATCGGATGAGCGGTTCTCAAGATATGAGCAAAAATGTGAAAAATAGCCGAGTTCTAAAAGTGTTGCATACTTTTCAGATATTCACTCTAAGGAACGCAGGAACACAGTTAAACATGTTTTTTCATGAGTAACGGGTATATCGAAGTCGGTTAGAGCCGCCTTTAGCTTGCGCTCTCGTTTTTTTAAAATATCGATAATATCGATTTTTTTAAACCAAAATATTTACATCTAAGTTCCAAAAAATTTCGATGCTGGAAATAATATAGATATATCGATACTTTAGTTAAAAAACTTATTATTGCCACACAAAAGCTTCATAGTGAGCAACCTAACCTAGGCGTCGCTGGAATCGAAAGTAATTATTAAGGATATGAACAATAATCTGAGTGAAATTTTATTGAAATTCATGGAAAAAAGGGAGAAGCAATTATTTCAAATGAAGTGGTTTTTGCTGCAATATATTTGGGTCCAAGATTTTAAAGAGTTTCGCAAGTAAACCCAGTCCAGAAAATGTATGTAGTATGTAGTAAATCACGTAATGAAACTAGCGCGCCAAATCTTGGAATTTTTAAATCTAATAGTTTCTTCAAGGACGATGACATACAAATAAATAGCCTGGATCCGACTTCAGTATCACCTTTCTGAGATACATTAGAGCAGAGATGGGCGCGTCGCGA
Organism: Lordiphosa clarofinis; assembly: GCA_018904275.1. Lineage (NCBI taxonomy): Eukaryota > Metazoa > Arthropoda > Insecta > Diptera > Drosophilidae > Lordiphosa > Lordiphosa clarofinis. The sequence goes on along the minus strand of JAEIGQ010000288.1, from coordinate 283,930 downwards.
CGTTCCAATGCACAAACAAAGCAGCGCGTGCATTAGGTTTCTGCCGCGGCCGACTGCAAAAATCACACGTACGCTATAAGCATTGACAGCTACCCAGCAAACAATTTCATATAAAAATACACGTTTTGTAAGCGTTCAAATATAAGCAAAACGCTTATAAAACGCTGCTGTGACATTTATAAAACGCATCAAAGTAAGCGTTTTATAATCGAAACGCACCCATCCTTATAAGCTTAAAAAAGACGCTTGCAAAACATGTTTTATAATCCTTTTTTATAAGCTTACAACAAGCGTTGTAAATACGGTTATAAAACACGTATTGTAAGTGAAATAATAAAGCGTTTTAAACATTTATTTTGTGAGTGTTCTGGTTGGTTATTTTTATTATTCAAAAGTTAGAATTAAATTAAATTGGCGTTTTCCCTGCTTTAAAAGAAAATACAAAGTCCTCTTCCTTCCTTAATATCAGAGTGAACGTCTCTGCAATAGAATTTAAATATAAATGTAAATAGTTGACTATAAACTGCAAGAAAGCATTGTTACTCACGACGAATGGCAGTGGCGAATGTTATGTCTTTTCTGCAGCAAATTTCCTTGCACTTGATGTGGACAGTCTTATAAAATATGCTTTCTTAATTTTTTCCAAATATTATTGCTGCTGGCATTAAATAAATTTAAACGCGCTCTTATATTTTTAAAGAAAAATGTTCACTTGTTCGCTCTTCAACAAAAAATGAGGATACAGATTTTTTCTTGCCTTTGCTTGAGGCTAAATTTTTTTGTTTGCCTGCGCTGCCAGCTTCAGCTGCCTTGCACTAAAAGATCACAAGGGAGAGAGAGAGCGCCAAGAGAGAGTGTCAAGAGAGCGAGAGAGATTGAGCACGAAATCTCTCGGTCGCCGAAACGACATTTGAAAATCGAAGGCTGCCATACGACAACGCATGAAAAAGTAAGCTTACTTTAAGCTTTTTTGCATAACGTTTGCTCAATTGCTGGCTGGGTTATATTTGCATGTGCTTGTGTGCGTGTGACGGTATGTGTGCATGCCCATCTCTGCATTAGAGCCTTCGTCGAGCCAAAGCAACACATCACAAAGTACTTGTTCCCGTTTGGACAATTTTTATACCCTTGGAGAGGGTATATTGAAATTGTCCGAATGTTTGTAACGCATAGAAGGAAGCATCTCCGACCACATAAAGTATATATATTCTTGATCAGCATGACGAGCTGAGTTTATATAGTCATGTCCGTCTGTCCGTCCGTTTGTCCGTCCGTCCGTCCGTATGTCCGTCGGTTTCTATGCTATCTCCTCCGTTAGTTTTAAGGTAATCGTAACCAAACTTTGCACAAAGTCTTTTGGTACAGCTATAAGATATAGTTATACGATCCGGTCGGTTTAAACATATTAGCAGTGTACAGTCCAAAGAAGACTCTGTGCAAAGTTTCAGCTCGATAGCTATAAACTGAGAGACTAGACTACCCCTCAAGACTTCGATTTACACGTTATCCGGGGGAAGATATTCCAATATTGCTTAGCGTTAAATTACATCATAGAGAATAGTGAGCATTGTAAGACCGCTATACATTAACTACAGGGTGGCTAATGAAACCCGCTACCAAAAAAAAGATTAATATCTTTTTTATATTCTACACCAAAGGTACATAGAGTATATTAAGTTAGTGCAAAAGTATGCAACAGTAGACCCCATAGAGTATATATGAATATTCTTGATCAGCATCAACAGCCGAGTCGATATAGCCATGTCCGTCTGTGTGTCCGTACGTCCGTATAATAAATCGGATCCCAGAGATGGTAAGAGATAGGACAACAGCTGACACCGCACAATCTTAGAGAAAGAGAGACTTAAAAATAGAGGCCAGCTAACTTCGGCTCGACCGATGTTTATATACCCTTGGAGCTTGATATATGCCTGACAGTTTGTATGTCAGCTATACTATATAGTGGTCCGATTTCGACAAATCTTGTTGAAGTTATGTAAAATCATTGAAACCTTATAAATACGAGCGTTGGGAGCGATATCTTTGAAAACGAAAAAGTTTTTCTCAATAAGACTTTTTTTCAGAACTAACTTTTGTATGGCAGCTATACTATATATTAATCCGATTTCGAAAAGTTTTGGTGAAATAATGTGAAATCGCTAAAAACTTATAAATACGAGCGTTGGGAGCGATAACATTGAAAACAAAAAAAATTTCTCACTAAGACTTTTTTCAGACCTAACTTTTGTATGTATATCAAGCTCCAAGGGTATATAAACTTCGGTCGAGCCGAAGTTAGCTTGCCTCTATTTTTTTATTTAGTAGATTGATCTTTAGATTAAAAAAAATTTATAATTGTGACACTGAAAAAAGAAGTGGGATTGTCCGCCGCTATTTCGCACTGGAGTCTGTGGTTTCAGTTTCAAAGAGAGTATAGGCGCACGTTTGGCGGCAATCCTTCGAGCAATTAGACCATAATGAGGCTTGTAAATAGTTTTGGCGAGCATGGGACAGGCGTAAGAAGACCTTACCACCGAATCCCTTCAGTTCGGACGGAGGAAACTATCGATGCAGTAGCTACTGCCATACAAAACAATCCAAGAGTTTCGACAAGGAGCTTATCTGCTGAAATGGGTATCAGCAGACAGTCATTGCAGACAATTCTACACAAAGATTTAAACTTATTCCCATATAAAATTCAAATCGCTAGCAAGCTGAACCCAGCGGACTTGCCGATTCGCCTTTAATTTAACCAGAAGATGCTTCATATGGTGGATCAGGATGAAATCACATTGAAATGTCTTTTATTGTCTGAGCCTATCGTGATCTAAAAGAAAAAGTAAAAAAACAAAATTCTTGAATATGAAGTATTTCCAACCCACAGGTCACACCATTACAGTTACTGGAGACCGTTGCTTGAGCGGCTGCTCATTCTCGACTCTCTAGACAGTAATAAGCAACTTTTTGATAAGGTGCCGCACATGCTTCCACGAGCAGTGGGCATAAGAACTCAATTATTTTTTACAACTAATTAAGCTATAATGAGCTCTAACATGAATAAAACAAAATGATTTCCATACACTACAAAAAAAGTTATTTGAGTTTCTTAATATTCATCAGCCACCCTGTAGTTGTACAATTTCAAATACATTCACGCTCTGATCAAAAAGCTTTTTAAGGTGAAACGCATTGGAAGCTCGGCCAAGCCCGAAAGCTAAGCAGTTATTGTTGATTGTTTTTAATAAAATACTGGGGGAAGCAATCAGAGCTAATCAGTTCGTTGTGTACAGCGAAAAGTGGAGGAACTTGAACTTGAAAGAAAAAAAAAATGATTCGCTTATCACTGAAGCACAGTATCAGGGCTAGCTCTACTCTAGCTAATACAGCGAATGTTCCGAATTTGGCAGACAATTCGTATGTGCAACAATTGCGTACAGAATGGAGCCAGGGAAAGCCTTTCGAACAGCTTCCCGGGCCCACTCGCTGGCAGATGTGGCGTGGCTTCCAGAAGGGCGGTGAATACTACAAGTTGGACTTTGATGAGCTTATGTTAACACTTCGGCAGAAGTATGGTGATACGTATATAATGCCAGGACTTTTTGGTATGCCATCCAATGTGGTGACCTTCAGTGTGGATAGTTTTGAGAAGGTATTCCGTACCGAAGGACAGTGGCCGGTGAGAACTGGAGCCGATCCAATAATCCATTATCGTGCAAAGCGTAAAGATGCTTTTTTTAAGGATTGCATGGGTTTGATTACCAAGTGAGTGGAGGTTGATATACAAGATATTTGTTAGTACTTAAGTATGGTCTCTCTTGTTTACAGCGGTGCAGAGTGGGCACGTCTGCGAAGTGCTGCAAACCCTGTACTCATGCAGCATCGGAATTCAGCGTTATACATGGAGCCCATGCAGAGGGTAAATCAACAATTCATCGAACGCATAAGGGACATACGCAATGCCGAAACTCTTGAAGTGCCCGGTAACTTCCTTAAGGAGATCAATCATCTAACCTTCGAATCTATTGCCGTGGTGGCATTGGATCGTGAATTCGGTCTCATACGTAATGTACACAAAAGTCCTGAAGCGGAGAATCTTTTTAGAAATATTGAAATCTTTATGAAATCCTTTTACGAACTGGGCATCAAGCCCTCCGTGTACAAGTACATCGAAACGCCCACTTATCGCCGTTTTAGTCGAGCCATGGATGAGATTTTCGACACCTGTTCGTTGTTTGTAAACGAGGCCCTGGAGCGTATCGAGAGCAAGTCACCCGAGGAGGCTCAGCAGGGTCGGGCTAGTGTTCTAGAGCAGTTGATACGAATCGATCGTAAATTTGCCATAGTCATGGCCATGGATTTGCTTATGGGTGGTATAGATACCACCAGCTCGGTACTCAGTGGCATTATGCTAAACCTGGCCAAGAATCCACAGGAACAGGAGAAATTGCGTCAGGAGATCATAACCAAACTTCCTTCTCCCGACAAACATTTCACTCTGAGTGATATGAAGTCTCTGCCTTACTTGCGGGCCTGCATCAAGGAATCTTTGCGTACATATCCCATTATTTTTGGCAATGTGCGAGGCGCTGGAGCGGACATCGTTTTGGATGGCTATCGCATTCCTCAGGGTACGCAGCTCATGATGAATTCCAATATGCTGCTAGGTGAAGAACGTTTTTATCCGCGCGCAAAAGAGTTTCTACCTGAACGTTGGCTTCGACATTCGGATGAGGATGTGAATCAGAGTGTGGAACCACTGATGGTCAAGAATTTAAGCCCGTTCATCTTTTTGCCTTTCGGTTTTGGACCTCGCATGTGTGTGGGCAAGCGAATAGTTGACCTGGAACTGGAATTGACGGTGGCCAATTTGGTTAGGAATTTCTACATAGAATATAATTATCCCACAGAGAACGCTTTCAAGTGTACGTTTATTAATATGCCAGTGATACCTTTGAAATTCAAATTTACCGATGTGAAATATTAAAATTTGGTTGAGAAAATATTTCTGTGTTGTGTTTTTCAGTGTAAATTTTTTGACACTTCACCATGAATGGACTAACAAATGAACAGCGCTTACAAATCATTGAATTTTATTATCAAAATTCGTGCTTTGTGAGACAAAAAATTGTCTTCAGCGACAAAGCTCATTTTTGGCTCAATGAGCAGGTCAACAAACAGAATTTGGTCAAGTTCAAGAGCTGCCAATGCACCTTGAAAAATGCACTGTTGGTCGTTCGTCTCTAATGAATTAATGTAAAGAGCGCTTACATTGAAAACAAAAGAGTTTTTCCCACTAAAACCCATTTTCCGACCGATCGTACCTATGGCAGCGACAAGAAGTAGTCATCCGATCCGGGAAGTTTTGACATATAACCAGGATACAGTCAAACCGATTAATATTACTTTTCGATATGGTTATTGAGATTTACACAGGGGAAAGCATCGCAGCTTGAAACAAGATTCCATAATTGCCACTTTTATGTCCAACAATGTAGACCTGGCAGACGGATTTGGCAAGGGAGTCGGCATCAATGCAGAAGCCAGATAGGACTTGTTGAATTCCCAGTTATGATTTGATATAAATAAGCCAACATTATTCACATCTCCAAAAAATAATAATAATCAAAATATGCGCTTTTTATTCTTTTGAAAAAGTTGCTAGTCATCTTGCCGAGATCAAAAATAAAGAAGGAGCAGCTCGAAGTGGAGAAAGAAAGAGTGGAGGTAAAAAGGCAAAGGCTGAGTCCTTCAAAGGACAGCTGCCAACTGGTCTGCTGGGGAAATATGTGGGTGGTTTCCCCGATTTAAAAAATTGATTCAACCGTATATTAATACATACAGAATTTCTCAATAAATCTGGAATTAAGGGTTTATCAGAATAAGAACACGAACAAATTGTGTAAGTTCTTGCCCTCATTTTTTTTCGCGCTGAATGCATCTAAATACACTAGTTTACAGCATTTCCGATCCCGACCATTTGGTAGTTATTTCATATGTAAATCCCTTTGCTGAGTCCACAAATGGAGCCCCAAAAATTGTTAGTGGGGCCGTTTTCGAGCAATCGCGTAAAAGCTAGTTTTTTGATTTGGAAAAATGTGTATATCTTCAGTATCGGTTCATTCTTTATAAAAATTAGAGCGATCACCAGCCCGCGTAAAAGCGTAAAGCAAAAAGCGTTCACTCCAAAAATTTACGCCACAACAACAAAACACATAAGAAAAAAAATTACGCACTTTTTGCTGCCCTGGGGTATGTTAAAAAATCACAGTAAAACTGTAAAAAGAGTAAATTGTTGAAGTGTTGTTAAATTATTCAAAGTATTGACAAAAAATTTAAGGTATAGAGTCATTTCGAGATTTTTGTCTTTGAAATATGCGGTCACACCTACAATAATTAAAGTTTTGTTGTCAGTTTAACTGCATCTGGCCAGTAAATAAATTGAGACATCTTCCTCAAAATAGCTCCAAACACTCTGTAACGACAACTAGATAGCCATCATCACCTATGGTAAACATAGTTGTAGCTATGCAGAAAAGTGATACTTGAAACTCAGTTCCATTTGGGGTCAAAATGCAGTCGACATAAAGCATGGGGCCGCACGGACCCATTGGTCATTGAAAAATGGTAGCACAATGGTTCGCCAGCTGACTTATTTGGTGCGCACAGAGCTTGGTTCCTTGCTGCCAGCATGCAATTCCAGCAAGATCCTTCATAAGGTCTAACTCTTCATTGACAGCATCATGGTCCATCCCTCAAGATTTTTTATACCCTTGGAGAGGGTATATTAAAATTGTTCAGATGTTTGTAACGCATAGAAGGAAGCATCTCCGAACACATATAGTATATATATTCTTGATCAGCATGACGAGCTGAGTTGATATAGCCATGTCCGTCTGTCCGTCCGTCTGTTTCTATGCTATCTCCTCCGTCAGTTTTAAAGCTATCTTAACCAAACTTTGCACGAAGTCTTTTGGTACAAATACGCTGCACATTTGTCGGAACCGGCCGGATCGGATGACTATAGCATATAGCTGCCATAGGAACGATCGGTTGAAAAACTAGTTTTAGTGAGAACAACTTTTTTGTTTTCAATGCTATCGCTCCCAACGCTCGCATTTATAAGCTTTTAATAATTTTACATAATTTCATTTAGCCTTGTCGAAATCGGACCACTATATAGTATAGCTGCCATACAAACTGTCAGGCATATATCAAGCTCCAAGGGTATATAAAGTTCGGTCGAGCCGAAGTTAGCTTTACGCTCCTATTTATCATGATTTCATTGTGGGTGTACTACAATCAATGCTATAAAAAATACGTATTAAGCTTTGACACACACAAGTGACAGAAAAACTCACAGCCTGTCAAATACAGCTGATTTACGCCAAAAATTACTGTAGTAAACCTTCTAGGGGCGCTCAATAGCTGCGTCGCGTAACTTTACACAATTACGTTTTTACTCGGGCTAAATGTTATGTTTTTTAAAAGGCAATTGAATGCCCTATTATTCATTAGATTTAAAGTGAGATTTTGACCACACAAAAAATCGTGTAAAGTTTATTCTATTGCTGGTCACCAAATATTTATTAAAGCCTAGTACGGAGGGCTTTCGAATTTTCCTTCAGCTGTCAAACTCCATATAAAAAAAATTGCTTAAGGAATTTTTCCTTGCCTCATTCTGATGTTTGGTACGCAGAAAGCCAAGGAATACACACAAGGAATTTTGAGAGTTGCCATATCGGTGAAGCGTGTGGACTGTATCAAACAGCTGATATTCCTTCCAGAGATATTGTGCAGTCATTTATTCCTTGTGTCAATTATCAAAAGGCAAGGCAAAAGTACAAAAATTTTATTTACGACGACAAAAATGCATTAATTGATGCAGTGAAAAACAAAACATGATTGTGGCATCACAAATGACAAGCAACTAGAAACCGCACTTACAAGAAGTGTTTGGGAAGCAGTTGCGCCATGTTGGAATCTTGTCATGTTGGAGGGCCAATTGAGACATTTTTCGTTGTAGCGATATGTGCACCTGAGTGGGGTCCTCGCCCGGAATGATGTTCCAAATGGAAATAAAACAGTTATAATTGGACTTATCCGGCCTCGTGCAGACCATTAGATTCTTGGCAACAGGCGAATCCAATTCTGAAGTCTTGTTCACATTCTTCAGCTTAGCAGCTGCCACTGCAATTGCAACTTCATCCATGTTGTGCAAAGTGCCTCATTTTATTTAAATCTTATAGTTATGTCAAAACACAAATCAGCTGGCCAATTTATTTATTTTCCGTTTTCGGTATATTTTTTAATGTTATCTGGTCACACTGCATTTTAGGTTCCACAAAAAGGAATATCAGGCAAATTTCTGGAAGGAAAATTCGAACGCCCTCCGTACTAGGCTTTAACGATAATTTTAAATTTATATTAAACTAGCAAATAGCCCGTCACGCTTCGCTGCGCCTTCAACAGTATCGAACCAACGCACACCCACTTACCACCCACTTCAGGCCCACATCCCACCCACTTCCCGGACATTTCCCGCACACTTTTTATGCAGAATTTTCCAGCCATTTTCCTCGTAGGCGGATTTTCCAAAATCGGGAAAACACGTGTCAAATTATTTCGCGTACTAAGCTTACAAACCAAGTTTCAAGTCAATCGGATGAAAAATAACATTTTTCCCATACAAACTTTTCCCACGCTTTTCCGACTTTTCCGGGTGGAATTTTCCAAAACCCCGTCTTAGTACGCACTTTCACCACTAACAGAAACTCCTGCTCAAATTATAGCCCTCTATCTCTTACCATTTAGGCTGTGCGATGATTGCTTGCTTATCTCTTTTATATTTGTAGAGATAAGTACCAGATAAGTTATCTGTTACTGGTATCTGAGATAACTAAAAAAAATGAATGTCTTGATATGTCTAATGGTTCGATTTCAACTTGTGACCCCCAATATTTTTCACTTCCCAACATTTTTATCCTAGGCACCTACCCCATGTCTTCACTCCCTAGAAGGGTCCCCATGCAAAAATCATATTTTTACAAAATTGCCCCTCAACCCCTTAAAACATTTCCTGGAAGGGTGAAATGTATGACCAACCACCATTTTTTCACTTCCCAACACTTTTGTTCTTGACACCCAACCCCCCTCTCCCCTTCTTAGGGGGGCTCCCATACAAAATTGATGATAGATGCATGTTTGTTTGGATTAACTAATACAATGTATCACTTTTCTTCTTCTGTTTTCTATTCAGAATGTCACAATAAGATCCGAGCAAAAACATCGAATATGCAAGTGCGCCTCACCATTTATTCAAATAAATTTTAAAATAAAAGGAATTCAAAGCTGCAGAAACTACATTACTTGGTGCAGGGTACTTTGCTGTCGGGGCACTCAAACGAAACACTCTTACTTTTTATACACTTGAAAAGTGTATTATAATTTTGCACAGAAGTTTGCAACGCATAGAAGGAATCATCTCCGACCACATAAAGTATATATATTCTTGATCAGCGTGACGAGCTGAGTCGATAACTACATATGACTACATACGTACAAGTCTATATCGACTTGGTTTGATTAGAGTTTTTAAATAGGTTAAAGGACAAATAAGTAATGGGAGTTTAAGTGGAAGCAATATATGAAAAAACGAAAAAAAAGGTAATCGGGCCTGTTCCGAATTTCGACTCGATTTTCGTGTAAACTTTAGTATTTTGCAGTCAAATTTGAAAACGTTGTATTGAAGGCAAAAAATATACCTGCGGCTACTAGATCAAAAATAACAAAACTCGGAATTGTGGCAGCAGCTGAAACCGATTGCTTAATCCCAAATGAGTTTTAACCGAGAGAAAATTGCGACGGGATCTAGTAGCCTCAAATTAACTTGACCCTTACGTTTAAATTTATACAAATTGCATTCGAAATTCACATGTTTACACGAAAATCGAGTCGGAATTCGGAACAGACCCCAATATCTCGATAAGGCGTCGATAGAATTTTTTTTATTACGATTTTCGTGATCAGCGGGCCAATTTACTTTAGAAAAAATTGGCTTGGCATGTTAAGGAAAAATGCTGTCGAACAGTGATATAAATCTGAACGCCCGACTGACTGACATACTGACATATTTTCGACCCACAGCAAAAGCTGCTTATCCTACTGATTTAAGAATTCCCATTGACCTTAGTTCAGTTATGTAGGCACGCACTAAAAAAAAAATTTGAAAAATTTGTCCGCAAAGTGAGTCAAAAAGCCAAATAAAAATTTGTATGGAGCACATAGCTTGATAAGCTGTTTAAATAAGAGCGCGAGAGAGTGAACGACTCTCTGAGTGATAGTATATACTTTGTACGTGTATGTCTTTGTACAAAAACAAAAAAAAAAACAAGTAAGACCGTTGCAGTCGAGGAGCTCGACTTCGAAATACCCTGTACAATTGACAAACACACATATACACAAACAAACACACACGCACGCATACACACAAACTCGCAAGTGAACACGCTCACGCACACACACACGCTCGCGCGGATAACCCTCCCCAGCAAAAGCCAAAGCGCTCTAAGAGCGCTATTAGAGCGCTCAAAAGGAGCAGTGAAGCGCTCAACTCTCCTTGTAACTAGTGCTCTTTTTTACATTGTCATGTCATTGGATGTCAGCGCTACACTCTCGCTGCGAAAAAAGCGCTTTAAAGCGCTCCACTCGCAGTGGAAAACGAGCACTAGGAAGCTCTTCGCTCCCAGAGTAAAAAGGTCTTGAAAAGCGCTCCATATCATAAAATATAAAAAGAAGAATATCAATTATGGTGAGGGTCGTGATGGAGGATGGGTTGGGGTAGGAGGTATTGGAAGGCGATGGGTGAAGGGTAGGGAAAGGGGTGTGGAAGGGGGGAATGGTAGTGGGAAGGGTTTTGGGAAGGTAAAGGGAGGGGGAAGGGAAGGGGAGATGTTTAAGGGGTGCGGAAAGGGTTGACGGGAGGGCATAGTCTTCTTTCTGAAAAACGTAAAACTTCAACTTTTTTATTTTTAATTACCTTTACTGGGATTCGAACTCAGGACTTCGGGCTCTTAATCACAAATGCCGGCGTGTTAGCCCATACGGCTATTCAGGGCTCGCGTGACGGCAGCAGCAAGTCTCAGTTAAGAACACAGATAAATGTTAATTATGTTCAACATACTTTTGCACCATTTCAAAATTTCAATTTTAATTGACTCAACCTAATTTGATCAAATCTCGCCCATTTTAACTTTTCGTCCAAAAAATTTCTTTGGGGAATATTTGAACATTTAGTCCAAAGTTTAAGTCGATAGCTTAAAAAATACGACTGCTATTGAATTAAGAACGCCTAGATTGGCAAAATCCTACACTGTGCACCGTGCAGAGCGTGCTATTCAAAGCAGAAACGAAAAAAAAGAAAGAACAAAATAAAGAAAAACGAGAGGGTAAGTTAAAGTCGGCTCTAACCGACTTCGATATACCCGTTACTCATGAGAAAACATGCTTAACAGTGTTCCTGCGTTCCCTAGGGTGACCATCCAAAAAGTATGCAACATTTTTTAGGGCAGGAGGGGGGAGGGTGCTTGGTTCACTTTTTTGCTCATAACTTGAGAACCGTTCATCGTAGGAGATATAACGTTTTTTCCAAATTGCGGGGGCGGGAGGGGGCGTGGCCAAAATTTGAAATAAACTTGATTTGCGTGCAGATAAAAGAAGCATTTATCCCATACATGTCAAACCTCTATCTCTTACCATCTCTGAGATCTAGGTGTTCATACAGACGGACGGACAGACGGACATGTCTATATCGACTCGGCTGTTGATGCTGATGAAGAATATATATACTTTATATGGTCGGAAATGATTCCTTCTGCCTGTTACATACATTTGCACGACTTTAGTATACCCTTTTTACTCTACGAGTAACGGGTATAAAAATGCACGCAGAAAATTTGTAAAATTACTGCTTTCGTGGCCGTATGTGGCCCAGTGGTTAGTGTGCTGGGCGGGAGGTCGTGGGTTCGATCCCGCCTCTGGACATCTAATAACAAAAGTTGTTTTCTTTCTTTAGAAAATAGCTTTTACACATACGGTCACCTTCACCAGCTATTGGCGCCAGCTGTGAAGTAACTAGCCATGAAAAAGCAAATTCTCAAACTTTGCCGTTCGGATCCGGCGTTAAACTGTAGGTCCCTTTCTCTTGTGCGAAAAATTTAAAGCACACACACCAAGAGCTCGTGAGAGGCTTGGCTTGGTCCCGTTGTAACAGCTGTATAGCCAACATTTACATTTACTGCTTTCGTGGAGCAGTATTTACAAGGAGAGTTGAGCACTACAATTGAGCGCTTTCGAGGAGCAGTACTTACAAGGAGAGTGGAGCGCTCCAATGGAGCGCTTCTGCAGTGCTCGTAGTTGAGCGCTTCGAAAAAATTTGCTGGGTCCCTTCACCAGACTCACAGGCTATCCAGACCTGGATTTGTCAGGGCTAAATGTGGGAGAATCCACACTTATAGCTGCTACGTTGCTCCTAGTGTCCAGATCGGTGACTTCGCACAGACTATCTACGATATCGTGGAGGATGCCTGAGCCAACCCCCCAGTGATCATTGCGGGCGACTTTAATGCGTGGGCAGCAGAGTGGGGCAGCAATTCTACAAACCCTAGGGGGAACATTCTCCTTGACGCCTTTGCAACACTAAACGTGGTGCTCCTAAACACAGGTATGAGGCAAACGTATTGTAAAGGAGGTAGAGGGTCGATCATCGACATCACCTTTGGTAGTGGGAACCTGATACGAGCTGATTCATGGGAGGTGTCTGACGTTTATACACACAGTGACCACATGGCCATTGTCTATGACACCGGAAACCAGCTTGAGGAGCAAAGAGCAGTCCCCAGCTTCAAACGATGGTGCGAAAAAACGTTAAGTGTGGAAGCCCTGAGAGCAATGACCGCTGACCTCAACTCTCACCTTAGCGAACGAGCGGAGGACTCTGCTAATGAGATAGCCCTAGCAATAGAGAGGGCATGTGATGCGACGATGGTGCGGAAGAAGCAAGGAAGCCGGCGAAAGCCTGTACACTGGTGGAACGATGACATAGCAGCGGCACGAAATGAATGCCTAGCCAGGCTTAAAAGAGCAACTCTGACCAAGGTTATAAAGGCAAGCAAATCGAGGTGCTGGCAATTCTTGTGCGCTGAAGCAGACCGTTAGCCGTTCGGAACTGCCTACAAAAAAGTAATGGGAAAACTAGAAAGGCGCCCCATACCCTCGTGCCCAAACCTCCTGGGTACAATAGTCGCAACACTGTTCCTCCCGCAGCCAGTGACCCACCTTACAGCGACTACTGCACATGCCTCGGTAATCAGGCTAACTGATGACGCCGAGATCTTGTTGGCACTTAAGCGCATCCACGCTGATAAAGCTCCAAGACCAGACGGTATACCAACCAAGGCCTTAAAAATAAAAATTGCGGACCACACCTCAGTATTCGCATCCTTATTCAATAAGTGCATGCAGCAGCGCCACTTCCCTGACGTATGGAAACTCCTGAAGCTGGCCTTGATCCCAAAGAGCACAGCACCCTTAGGCGAACCTTCCGCATACAGACCTCTTTGCATGCTCAACGTTGTTGGCAAGCTCTTTGAGCGCATCTTGTGTAACCATCTGGAGGCAGAGCTGGAAGAAACCAGGGGGCTGTCCGAGCTGCAGTTTGGTTTTCGCAAGAACCGCAGCACAGTGGACGCTATAGGAACTCTGACCGGCATTGCACATAGAGCCACGGCGGGCACCCGATGGAAAGGAGGTGGGAAACGGTATTGCCTTGTGGTGACGCTAGACGTGCGCAACGCATTTAACACGGCTAGCTGGGAACGCATTGTTAATGCCCTGAACCAAGTAGGGGTGTCGGTGTACCTGACCAACACAATATGCAGCTACTTCGAGAACCGAGTACTTATGTGCGACACTTCAGCTGGTCGCAGCCAACAAAGCGTTACAGGTGGGGTACCACAGGGCTCAGTACTTGGACCTACATTGTGGAATGTCATGTATGACGCAATACTGCGGCTTACAACACCTCCAGAGACCACTATAATTGGCTTCGCAGATGACATTGCAATAGTTTCTGTCGCCAAAGAGCTCGTGGACGCCGAACGGAAAGCCAACACAACGATTGTGCAGGTTTTGGATTGGCTTGAGGCGAACTCGCTCCACCTAGCAGCCCACAAAACGGAAGCAGTGCTCATTAGCAGCAGGAAAATCGAGGAGGTTGCCACCATAACGATTGATGGCTGCACAATAAGGTCGAAACCTGCCCTAAAATACCTAGGTATGATGGTGGACCACAGGCTTACATTTAAGCATCACCTTCAATACACTGCCGATAAGGCCGCGACAGCCATCTCTGCGCTGTCCGGCATGATGGCCAACATCGGAGGGCCACGCCAACACAGCAGACTATTAATAGTCAGTGTAGTTAGGTCCATAATCTTATATGCGGCAGCGATATGGGCACCAGCAATGAAGTGTGACTGCTACAGTCGAGGTTGCGCTTTTCGGTCTGTTTCCGAAAACGCTGCGCTCGTTCTGGCTGGGATGGTTCCACTTGATCTGCTAGCGGTGGAGTGCGCGAGCCAAGAATTGCCAGCCGACCGAAGAGCTGCGTCGTTGGCCAAATGGCAGGCAAGATGGAGGACTGCACCTAACGCGAGGTGGACAAAAAGACTGATCCCGGACATTCGGCGGTGGGTAAGCCGTACGCACGGCCAAATGGACTTTTACTTGACGCAACTACTGACTGGACATGGATGCTTTAAGTCTTATTTATAGAACCGTAAGCACGAGACTGATCCGTTCTGCACACACTGTGCACGGACCATAGAAGACGCAGAACACGTCTTTTTTGTCTGTCCTAGATTCTCTGCTGAACGGGAAGAGCTTAGCCTAGGCATTGGGAGGCCATTCTTAGTCACTGACTTAATGGATATCCTACTAAGCTCGCAAAACAATTGGGATGCAATAAGCAACATGGCAGGGGAGGTCATCCAATCCTGTTGCATTGTGACGCCTTAGCAGGTAGAATGTGAGGCAGTCATAGTATGGGGAAGGCTCTCCTTAATTTCCAAGACCAAATATAATCCACTTCAAGGTTTAATTCATATACATACACAACTTCAATTGGCAAATTTAATGGGACTTACAAGCTTAATTAATGTAGAAAATTTAGGATGGTTCGGATGAACGTGTACGTTTGCTGCTGCAATGGATCGACTTCTTTTTATACCCTGTACCCATTAAAAATGGGTAAAAGGGGATCATGAAGTTGTGCAAATGTATGTAACAGGGAGAAGGAAGCATTTCCGACCCTATAAAGTATATATATTCTTGATCAGCATCAACAGCCGAGTCGATTTAGCCATGTCCGTCTGTCCGTCTGTCCGTCTGTCCGTCCGTCCGTCCGTCCGTCTGTCTGTATGAACGCGTCGATCTCGGAGACTATAAGAGATAGAGATACAAATTTTTGCATGTACATAGGTATAGGCCGTACGCAGATCAAGTTTGTTTCAGATTTGCAAAATTCCCCCCCTCCCCCTTAAACCGCAAAAAACTGTCAGAGCCACAATTTTAAAGTTACAACATCGTCGCTTAATATATATTATCTTAGGCCCGTAATCTTTATATTCTGAAACGCACAATGAGATCTGAGCAAAAACACAGAAGTTATTAACGAAACAATTTTTTGCACCCCCCTCCCCCACGCTTTGCTTATTACGCATTGCTTGCTGCTTGCGCCCGAGTGTGTGAGGGCGCGTTTGTGTGTATGTGTGCGTGTGTGTTTGTTTGTGTATGTGTGTGTTTGTCAATTGTACAGGGTATTTTGAAGTCGAGCTAACTTGACTGCAATGGTCTTACTTGTTCATACTGCTTTTCTCGACCGGCACTTCTCGTCTCTCTCTCTCCTCTTTGCCTTGCAGGTTTGCAATTATAGTGTTTATCGAACTAGTTGACAGTGGGACAGATTCAACTTGTGACAGTGGAGCTGAACACAGGGTATAACAAGTAATAGCCTAGTTCCACTGATGTGATGTGATGTGACACAATTCTCCCATACAAAAAAAAATGTTAAGTTAATAAAATGTTGATGTTGAGGATGTACATCAGTTCATGATGTTGACATTAACCCCGAAAAAACTGAGTACTTCATACACAAGCTACTCAGTTTTAACAAAAATGACTCAAAACAGCTTTACATTAACTTTACATTGATGGAATTTTCAGCAGTGGAACACAAAAATTTGTTGATGTACATTAGACCGGACATTTCTCCATACGATTTTCAACATGTGACGATCTTTGCACAACATGGCGCAAAAAATTCTGCATATTTTATAGAAAATTGATCAAAAATCCAAAATCAGATATATTGAGGTTTAATGGCCTCGAGAAGGCTTTAAAAGTTCCAATTTCTCCTCAATTTATCTTTGAATTGTCCATGTAGACAGAGACCTTTCTCAAAAGTGTAGAACAAATAAGTTAAATATTTCATGTTAATTCATATGTTCAATGGTGTTGTGATAAGCACTCTGGACTTTGAATCCGGCAAACCGAGTTCAATTCTCGGTAGAACCTTAACTCTTTTTTTTATAAATAACTATATTTTTAGTAAACACACTATTTGTATAATCTACAAATGCATAGTTGAATATGCCATTAATATTTTTCCTTTACAATACAAATTTGTTTAGTTTGAATGCAATGAGGATATGCCATAATCAGCAATAATCATCAATTTGGTGCCGTCCGATTGTGTTGCTGAATCTGTTGTACGACATGTTGAAATAATTTATTGTTACAATTTTAACAAAATTTTTGTCTGCCTACTATGACGTTTCTAGCAGCTCAAAAACCAAATTAAGGGGAAATTTGAACCTAAAAAGCCTTCTCGAGGCCACCAAACCTCAATATATCTAATTTTGGATTTTTGATCAATTTTCTATAAAATATACAGAATTTTTTGAGCCATGTTGTGCTAAGAACTTAACAAAAAATTACTTTTCATATAAGGCATGTACGGTCTAATGTACATACCTCAGTGCAATAAGTATATGTGCAAATATGTTTTCGTTTCTCTCTTCCTCAATAGTAACGGAACATATGTTCTAGGTATGCAAAAGTCTGTTGTTGTTATCTATTTTTAGAATGCTTTTGCATAATTTTTCTCTGGTCATCATTCTTAGTACCGTAATCACACATTTGAGTGGCGAGGTCTGATTTTCTTAGGAAATAAGTTTATGTGCAAAAACCAATTAGTGTGCATTTATTGGTCGGCGTGAAACAAATTGGATGTGTTTTGAAAAAAAATAAAAAGGAAAGAGTAAATTCAGTAGTTGTTGCAGAAGCACATAAAAGGAAAAGGAAAATTTTCTCAAGAATGCCGCGTGGAACACATCTATCAGGTGAGGAACGCGGACGGATCCAAGGATTGAACGAAGGTGGGGCTACCATCACAGAAATAGCTTCCAGAGTGTCTCGACACAGAAATACGATTGCTAATTTCTTAAAAAATCCAAGCTCCTATGGTCAGATTAAACGCAGTGGCAGACCGAGCAACATCGACGATAGGTGCAAGCGTGAGATTAAGCGCCTCGCTGTAAACAAGCAAATGTCTTGTACCAGCATTAAACGTCATTTAGAGCTCAATGTCGGTAGAAGACGGATCCATCAAATTTTAACTCAAAATTGTAACCTTAAACATAGTTCCCGGGTGACTGTACCGATGCTACAGCCACGCCACCTTAAGGCTCGTTTGGCGTTTGCTGACAGGTACAAATTTGGGACCGAGGAATTCCATATTCAATTGCTGGACAGTGAATTAATAGATTTGGCAGAGATCTTTACGAAGATAGATGGATTTTTCAACAGGACAACGCTCAAATCCACACATCAAAAGCCACAAAGGCTTATTTTTCTTCAAGAAAAATACCTGTACTGGAGTGGCCGGCGATCAGTCCTGACTTGAACCCAATTGAGGATCTCTGGGGTATCCTCTCAGCCAGGATTTATAAAGGTGGAAGGCAGTTCGACTTAATTAAGCATTTAAAGTACGCTTTGCTTGCAGAATGGGAGTTAATAAGCAATGAAACTCTCCAAAATCTGGCAGATTCCATGACAAATCGCCTTGCTAAGGTCTTAGAGGCAAAAGGAAAGCACATTAATTATTAAAATTTATCAAAAGTTGGAACTTAATACAATATATTAAGAACTATATAAAATGCACTTATACTAATTTCCTAAGAATGAAATACATTTGTTTAATAATAATTTGTTAGTTAATAAATATTGATGTACTGTATGGCAGTTCTTAGTTACTGGCTCCGGAGCTATAAGTAAAAAATATACTTGGCTTGAATCGTTTGGTTTAAAATAAGTTCTCACCAATAATGTGAATGCACATATACTTATTGCACTGAGGTATATGTGGCAGTGGAACTAGGCTATAAGATCGTTGCAGTCGAGTAGCCCGACTTCATAATACCCTGTACAATTGACAAACACACACACATACACAAAAGCACACACACACACATATTAGCAAACAAAAACGCGCACGCACACACACACACATATGTACGCGCGCAGCACAGCTTGGTGGGGGGAGGGTCCAAAATTTGTTTCGTTAATAACTTCGGTGTTTTAGCTCAGATCTCATTGTGCGTTTCAGAGTAGATAGATTTAAAGCCCAAAATGATATATATTTAGCATTGGTGGTGTGTCCCGCCTTCTGCTGCTGGCTTCTGGTTTGTTTGGCTAACCGATCAGTGGGTGATTAGCCGGCATAGTTGGGGCGTCCGCGGTGTGGGTGTTCTGTGAATCAGGTGCCAAAGGGGTGTGGCACGTCAAAGAGTTGACGCCCTCACCTTGACGTTGAGTCGTTCCATCTGCTGACGGCCATGCTGGGGCTGTGGTTGCCCCACCTGCCATACGTGGTGTACTGAACGCAGGCCCGTCTCTATTTGTGTGCATTGCGGCCCCTGTACTTGCTTCTGGAACGGTAGTACACGGCCGGCTATCTCGCACACCTAGCATCGTACGTTCGAACGACGCCCACAATTGTGCAAACTTTTGTTCGAACTTCTGCTCCATCACGTGTTCGTTCTTCTGCTCGTTGTTGTCCAGCGCCATTGTCAGCCGTTGTTCCATTTTTTCGATATTCTGTTGGCTGTTGTTCAACGTTTTTGTCAACTGTTCAATTTTTTTGAGGGCTGCATCTATTTGCTGCTGTTGCGAGGTCGCGTCTTTTTCGCTGTTAGCAGGGGCCAGCCCCCTGCGAGATGTTTTCTTGGTCATCGTGGTCGGGGTTTTCGCAAACCCGATCGATTTTACCCCACACCTGACACCAATGTAGCGAATTTTAGTGTCCACTTGGCACCGAGATCACTTGATGCCGGCTGGCCGAGCGAAACCTTCTTTTTTGGTGAGGGAGAAAACCCACGTAGGGCAGTCCAGGCGCGCCAGCGACTTGGCAGAGCTTAGGCAATACACAGCAAGTACCAACAGCAAGAAATAAGTCCGTCGTGATAACTCAGTTAACAAGTTTCTTTATTCTTCAGCTTATTTTAATTTAATTAGGTTAACAAAAAACGTGATAGCTTGCCGGGCAGAAAAACTAGAGAGAGCGATATCAGTTACTAAACCACTAGACTCGTTGATCGATAACTCCGGAACGCTGCCCTGAGTACCGAATCCGGAGTCAGTTCCCAGATTCGCTACAGTATATATATTCTTGATCAGCATCAACAGCCGAGTCGTCATGTCCGTCCGTCCGTCTGTCCGTCCGTCCGTCTGTCTGTATGAACGCGAAGATCTCAGAGACTATAAGATATAGAGATACAAGTTTTTGCATGTACATAGGTATAGGCCGTACGCAGATCAAGTTTGTTTCAGATTTGCAAAATTTCCCCCCCTCCCCTTTTAAACCGCAAAAAATGTCAGAGCCACAATTTTAAACTACGTCCAAGGTCAGGCCGCTGACTCTATGGCGGTCCGCGCCCCGTTCGCCCCTGATGCACATAGCGTCCAATCGGTGGCCCCCCAAATATGGCGGCTTGCATCCACCATTGGGAGTCTCCGGACATGGAACAACCTCCGGTATACGATGGCACCAGGCCAGGGGCACAATTTCAGCTCCTTTTAGATGGCATGGCTGTCGATCGTCAGTGGTCAGAGTCGAAAAAGTGCCGAATGTTATACGGGTGTCTTCGTGGCCGGGCACAAAAGTTGTACTCAGCACTGCCAGAGACCACAGTGTGTTCCTATGAAGCGCTAACAACAGTCATGAGAGACCATTTCACTGTAGGTGCTCATACGGGATACCATCGGTTTCATAACCGCACGCAGGGCCCCAGGAAATCGTTTGAGGATTTTGCCACAGACCTGGAGTGCCTGGGTTGAGCGGTGTTTGCAGGGCTGCCGCCAGCGACGTACAACAACATCATGGTTCAGAGGTTTATCGATGGTATCCGGGAGACGAATTATCAAGTCCCGATCCTCTCCAGCAACCCGAGCACTCTTGCAGAAGCCCTTGGGATGGCTAATCGCATTGATTCACAATGCCGCCGACGGCCAGCCGGCACCGTGCTATCTGTGGCTGCAACAACGGCCGAATCACAACCGAGACCACAAAAGCGAAATGGACGAAACTCGCCCCAAAATGATACGCAGAGCACAGGGCAATTTCCTAGTCCTGTAAATCCTTCGGAAAACTAAATCGCGCCAGCCTTCCGGGGCGGAGGTTGGCCACAAACCACAGCGCCCAATGCGAGTTACCAGCCGTGTCACTCGCCCCAAATAACAAGGGTACGAAACCAGCAACGACCACAGAACCACCCCTGGGTCAATCTCAGCACATGACTCTGGCGCCGCGCCCACGAGCCTGTGCGACCCCGATGATTTCTGTGCCCAAATCGGCAAGTTTGAACAAAGAGCCGCCTTGCCAAGAGCCGAACGCTATCCCGCCTCAAGCTTGTCACTGCCAGGCCCGCAGGTTGCAGCTTTACCAATTGCACCAGCAAAAACGTTTGGTTCGCTATATAATCAACACAGCCGCCTCCGTGTCGCTGCTGAACTCCAGAGTTCTGAAGGAGCCAGTGCCTGTCACCCCTTGTCAGGTGACTCTACCCGGCCTTTTCTCGGAGCACTTTGTGGCCACCGCCAAAGCCACTGTGCGCTTGGATATTGCTGGCCGTAAACTTCAGCACCACTTCTTCATGGTAGAAGGTGATATCCCCAGCCTGTTGGGTATCGATTTCCTTTCTCGCCATGAAGCACCTGTGGATCTTAAGACGCTTCATCTGAAGTTTCCATGGGGATCAGCCCAATTACACGCCCCCAAAACGGAACTTCCCAGCATCTCGGATGTCACGGCCAACACCAACACCCCGTCCCATAGCGACACTCACATTCAAGTTCCTTGTAAGAAACAGGAACCGAGCTCCATCGCTTTGCGGAAACCAACAGTCCACTCTCAACAGCCTACTGACTTATTGCTAAGCAGTAGTCCCCTGAACACAACGCGCAGCACAGCCACACTGCGTGTGCTTAACATCAGCCCGCAGAAATACAAGCTGCCAGAGCTAAAAATTCTGGATAATTTGGAATCACCAAAAAAGTCGGCTTCCCAAGCAGCCATTAATGCTGTACCGCCGCAAGACCTGCCCGACCGGACGTCTCCAGCAAAACGACATGAAGACTCTATCCCGCAACGGCAGACAGCATGGAAACGTCAACGGCCCTGCAATAGACGTGCGTCGCCGCCCGGATCCAGTTTACGGTGTCTGCCTGCCAGGAAAGAAGACGACAAAACCTGCTCATGCCAAACGCCCCACCCCCCATCCAGAGCCTTCGCCCACCTTACTCGGCCAGGAGGCTCGAGTCTGAGAAGGGGGTAATGTAGCGAATCTGGGAACTGACTCCGGATTCGGTACTCAGGGCAGCGTTCCGGAGTTATCGATTAACGATGACAGGCGAGTCTCGTGGTTTAGCAACTGATATCGCTCTCTCTAGTTTTTCTGCCCGGCAAGCTAACACGTTTTTTGTTAACCTAATTAAATTAAAATAAGCTGAAGAATAAAGGAACTTGTTAACTGAGTTATCACGATGGACTTATTTCTTGCTGTTGGTACTTGCTGTGTTTTGCCTAAGCTCTGCCAAGTCGCTGGCGCGCCTGGACTGCCCTACGTGTGTTATCTCCCTCACCAAAAAGAAGGGTTTGCTCGGCCAGCCGGCATCAAGTGATCTCGGTGTCAAGTGGACACCCTAATTTCGCTACAATACTTTATACGGTCGGAAATGCTTCCTTCTCACTGTTACATACATTTGCACAACTTCATGATCCCCTTTTACCCATTTTCAATGGGTACAGAATATAACGAGAAATGCAAAGCTAACTTCGTCTGTGCCGAAGTTTTGATACACTTGAAAACGCTTGTCTCAACGGTTAGCGACTTCGACCAAACTTCGCAGATCAGCTTAAAAACATTTAATATTACCCATGCCCGTGATTGAGAGCGGTAATATTGAGAAAAAACCGGGTTTTCTGACTAAAACCCATTTTCCGACCGATCATTTGTATGGCAGCTACAAGAAGTAAGCATCCGATTCGGTCAGCTCCGACATATTAGCAGCGTGCAGACAAAAGAAAACTCTGTGCAAAAATCAGCTCGATATCTTCAAAACTGAGGGACTAGTTCGCGTAGAAACAGACAGACGGACAGACGGACGGACAAAGCTTAATCGACTCAGCTCGTCATGCTGACCAAGAATATATATACTTTAAGTGGTCGGAGATGATTCCTTCTATACGTTGCAAACTTTTGGGCAAAATTATAATACACTTTTAAAGTGTATAAAAAGGGAAAAGGTTCATCCAATTAAATTTAATCGTAAATAATCGTAAAATATGTGAGCATAAGAGGGATCGCACTCACAAAAGGTATCAGTAGGTTAGGTTAGGTTGTGATGGCTGAGAGCGACGAGCCGCTCTCCCACTTAGGCCACTTTGGGCCCATTGCGATGCCATATTTATTCCCTATTAACCCTTTTTAATACTGAGGTGGGTCCTCGTTACTGAACCATTGTGTGGACAGAATAAATTTGAGTAGAGCTGGGATCTCTAGCCCGGATGTCTCCGAGAGGTTGAGTAGCAGAGGTTGACCAAGTGTCCTGAGTCTCCTTCCACTCAAGGCGGGGCAATGGCACAAAAGGTGTTGTACCGACTCCTCCTCTTCTTCGTGTCCGCAACTTCTGCAAAAATCAAAGTAATGGACGCCTAGGCGTGCTGCATGTCTGCCAATAAGACAGTGACCCGTGAGGGTCCCCACCAGAAGTGATATGTGGTCCCTTCTGTGACGTAAAAGTGTGTTAGTACGTTTTTGGTCGAATGTTGGCCACGTAAGCCTCGCTACTGCACAGGAAGAAAGGTTTTTCCACCGGTTCGTAGCGAGACGAAGTGTTTCTGCTTTTTTATGAAGTTTATATGTCGCCATAGGCATTCCTATCGTGCTCCTCTCTGAAAGGAGCTCGATGGTGGTTCCTATTCTGGCCAGTTTGTCCGCAGACTCGTTACCTTCTATGTTGCGGTGTCCAGGTACCCATATCAGGTGTATACTAAAATGTCGTGCGATCTCGTTGAGAGATAAGCGACATTTAGTAAGTGTTTTAGCATTGTTGGTGTGTGAGTCAAGTGCTTTAAGGGCGGCTTGACTATCTGAGTATATAAATACATTTCCTTCCTTGACCGTGAGTGTGCTAAGGTAGGTGGCAGCTTCCTGGATGGCTACCACCTCTGCTTGGTACACACTACAGTGGTCAGGAAGGCGGAACGATAAGTTCAAATCTAGGTTGGGAGAGAAAACTCCCCCTCCTACTTTTTCGTCGAGCTTAGAACCATCAGTGTAGATGTTAATGGCGTTAGCTCTGCTGTGGGGCAGGTTGTCCCAATCGTTTCGGCTTGGGATATAGACGTCGTAAAATTTGTCGAACGTCGTTTGTGGTATACAGTAGTCTGTACTTATTGGTATACCCGTTTGGTCTTTGAGTATGGTAGCGTGTCCCGAATTGCCCCTATTCCAGGTATCGGATTCTCGTAGTCTTAAGGCTGTTGTGGTAGCCATTTGCTTAGCTATGAGGTCTAGTGGTAGTAGGTGAAGAATAGTATTGAGCGCTTCCGTTGGTGTCGTTCGGAGAGCGCCGCTAATACAAATTTCCGCACTTCTTTGTACTTTGTGCAGATTGTTTAGGGCTGATTGTTTCCCAAGTGCTGGCCACCATACTAGAGCTCCGTAGAGAAGTATAGGGCGTATTACGGCTGTGTAAAGCCAATGTACAATGGATGGGGAAAAACCCCATCTACGGCCAATGGCATTTTTACAAGAAAAAAGAGCAATGGTTGCCTTTTTTATACGTTCATTTATATTGTCATTCCAGAGTAGTTTCTTATCTAGAATGACACCCAAGTATTTAGCATTGTCACCAAATACGAGGCTTACTCCGTTGATTTTAGGCGGGATAAGATCAGGAATTTTGTACTTTCGGGTGAAAAGCACTAATTCCGTCTTAGCCGGGTTTACGCCCAAGCCACAAGATTTTGTCCACTGAGCAAGTGTTGTCAGTGCGGTCTGCATGAGGTCACACAGCGTTTGAGGAAACATTCCACATTTGTAGATGGCAATATCATCCGCGTAAGCCACCACTTCGTGTCCCTCCGCCTCCATTAGCCGCAGCAGTTGGTTAACTGTTACAACCCACAGAAGCGGAGAAAGAACACCTCCTTGCGGAGTGCCTCTGTTTACACATCTGCGAGCAGTTGCACCGCCAAGTTGGGAGTACACCGTTCTGCTGGTTAGCAGTTGTTCGATGAATCTTACTAGCGGCACATCTGCTCCCACATATGTCAAGGCAGAGGTGATGGCGTTAGGTTGGACGTTATTGAAGGCACCCTCTATGTCGAGAAATGCTACTAAAGAGAAGTCTCTTACTTCAAGTGATCTTTCAATCCTTGAGACCAGGGAGTGTAGGGCGGTTTCAGTAGACCTACCCTTGCTGTATGCATGTTGGGTGTGTGCTAGATGAGCGGGACTAATAGTTTGCCTCAGGTGTGCATCTATAAGTCTCTCGAGAGTTTTAAGAAGAAACGAGGATAGGCTGATTGGCCTATAATCGTTTGGTTTCACATGTGAAGCTTTGCCAGCTTTCGGTATGAATATTACTTTAGTTTCTCTCCACCTAGTGGGGATGTAGTTGACCTTGAGACAGCTTACATAGATTGTGTAAAGCCAGGTCATTGTGTACCCAATGGTTTGTTGTAGTTGGGCAGGATATATGTTATCGAGACCTGGCGACTTAAATGGTTCGAACGAATCGATAGCCCATTTAATTCTGGTCTCCGTGACAATGGTTTTGTCGTATTGCATAGAAAGGTCGGTTGGCCTAACCTGAGGTATTAAGTTAAGGGAGCATTCAGGGAAGTGAGTGCTTAGCAGAAGACTTAGAGATTCTTCGCTTGAGTCGGTCCAGGTTCCGTCTGTTTTTTGTAAGAGTCCTGGCGGGGTTGGTGAGCTAGCCAGGATCTTTCTGAGCCGTGATGCATCAGAAGTAGATTCAATATTACTACAGTAATGTGTCCAGGAGGAGCGTTTTGCCCTCCTTGTAGCTTTCTTATAAGTACCTAGCTTTTGTTTATATAACTCCCAAGAGGTTGTTTGGTCGTTATATTTGGCTACGTTAAATGTATGACGACATTCTTTTCGGAGCTTATCCAGCTCTGCAGACCACCAAGGTGGTTTAAAGGTGGATTTTATTTTTCTAGGGGGGCAGGCCCTATTAAACGATCTCGAATACGCGATGGTAAGCGTATCGACAAGCTCATCTATCTGTTTTCCCGAACTTGGTGTGTATGGTGGGGACGGTCCAAGTTTTTTACAGAGAAGTTTGTTGTGCACTTCCCAGTTGGTTTTTTTTGGGTTCTGTATCCTTTTGGGTGAGGGACACTTATTTGTTAGTACGACCTCTATGTATCGATGATCAGAGAAGGAGTGCTCTGGGAGCACCTTCCATGATATCACTTGGTCATAGAGGTCTGCGGAGATGAGGGTTATATCTAAAACCTCTCTTCTATTTTTGATAACAAAGGTGGGGTCATTCCCTTTATTGGCAATATGCAAATCTGTCTGTAATAGGTAGTTGTACAGTGATTCGCCGCGCTCATTTATGTCTGAGCTGCCCCATTGTGTGTGGTGTGCGTTGGCATCGCCACCTAGAATAAGGCTTGTATAAGTGTGACTGTTGCTTCCAGTTAGGTCCCGGAAAATTTTTGGTGGTGGAGGGCTCTCAGTGTCGTGAGCCAGATAAAAGGAGGCCAGCCTGATTGTGGAACTCCCCAGTTCCAGGCTGACTGTAGTGATGTCGCCATCACTGAATTGAGGAAGAAGTAGTGTTTTGTAATGAATTTTGGATAAAATACATGTACGAATTTTTCCCTTTCCCTTGGTATGGTAAAGGTTGTATTTGGGTGTCCGTAAACCATTGATTCTGTCACCAGAAATCCATGGCTCTTGAACAAAAACAATGTCTACTTCGCCTGAGGTTAGGCGAAGTAAAAGTTCAGCGGTTGCTGCTTTGGAGTGATGCAGGTTTATTTGTAGAACCCGCATCAAATAATAATATTTTTGACTATAGCTTTATTTCTGGTTTTAGCCATTGGAACCTCCAGACACCCACTTTACACAAATCCCCATCATTTGCCTTTGCTTCCGTTTGGGTGTAACGGAAAACAGAGCAAAACGGTGGGCACTCGAACTAAAGTGAGGTTCCGGCTGTAAATCGGCCAAAATCAAAATTAAAGTCTGTAGCTTAAAAAGTGTCAGCACTAATTGGTTGTCAGCACTAACACCTTTAGAGTTAAACGTAGAACGTAATAAAATGACGTAAAGCGTAATGTGGCGCTTACGTCGTCAACCAAAACCACTGAATTTATATTTAAAATAATAACAATGGCTAATGGCTAAAATGGTAATTATTCACAATGCAAATACTTGCGTGAAAACTCCTTGTGATGCTCTGCACGTCACTGTGCGGGTGGGAGGATCACTTAGTGGGTGGGCAACAGGTGCAGCACCTGACTACTGGCGGCGGCTGGCGGCGGCAACCAATTGGTTTTGCTGATTGCAAAATCGGCAACTCAATTCGACGGGGCCCCAAGTTGAAACACACTCGTATATCACTTGGCAAAAACGTTTGACAACTTTTTGCTGTCTGCCGAACGATTTTAAAAACATAAATTTAATTAATACGCGGAGCGCCAAAACAAAAACAAACCGCACGATCAGTGTGACCAGAGCAGAAACCTCAAAGGTATCAGTATATAGTTCCGGAATTTTCAAGCGCCTAGAAAATTTGGTTTGGTCCCTGGGAAGGGATGACGGGGAACTCGAAACTATCTACAATATAAAACAACATAAATTCTTAAATTTTGGACGCGGACAAAGTCGCGGCGGGCTCAGCTAGTAGATTATACAGCAAAGACGCGTAGAATCGCGCTGATCGAAATCACAGTGTTAATGTACCCTAGACTGGCCCTTAAAATAGTTTTCAAAATACTTGGCGGAAAAAGTTTCGTTTTAGTCCCAATAAATATAGTAAACAGTAAACCTCAAAATCGAAAATTTGAAATATATATGTGTATATACGAGTACATCGTTCAAATTGAAACTGTTTGCCGATTTCATTATACTGTTTCTTTTCAAATCTACTATCCAATTTACTTAAAAAGTCATTGCGCTTAGTTTAAAGGGCAATCGTTTTACAAAAATATCAATAGATTTCCAATATTTCCCTGTTCATGTCCTTAAAAAAAAGCATTTAACTTTGTGAACCGAGCCTAATTTTTCGAAAAGTGGTGCCGTTCGGGTTGAGGTTGGAGGAGTCAAACATTTTACGAGTTCGGTTCACGGTCAACCGGTTTGAAGAGGTTCGGTTCAGGAACGGTTTCCAGCCTGTCCATTACTGCCATAATAGCTTGGGAGTTTCGAAACGACTTGACTGCTAAAACTGGCACACATGACTGCCAATACCTTTTGTATGTGTGTGTGTCCCCAAAGGGCATAGCAGAATAAGCATACAAAAACTGCCCCCACTCCGATCAGCACCAAATTTAGATATGTTGTTACCATCAAAGAGAAACTCACGCTCCTAGGTTAGGTTAGGTTGCGATGGCTGAGAGCGTCAGACGCTCTCCCACTTAAGCCACTTTGGGCCCATTGCGATGCCACTTTTATTCCCTGTTAACCCTTTTTATACCCGTTACTCGTAGAGTAAAAAGGGTATACTAAAGTCGTGCAAATGTATGTAACAGGGAGAAGGAAGCATTTCTGACCCTATAAAGTATATATATTCTTGATCAGCATCAACAGCCGAGTCGATATAGCCATGTCCGTCTGTCCGTCTGTCCGTCCGTCTGTATGAACACCTCGATCTCAGAGATGGTAAGAGATAGAGGTTTGTCATGTATGGGACAAATGCTTCATTTATCTGCACGCAGATCAAGTTTGTTTCAAATTTTGACCACGCCCCCTCCCGCCCCCGCAATTTGGAAAAAACGTTATATCTCCTAAATTTTTAAAGATAGACGATTTGTACCTTCTAGAGATAGTTAGTAATTAGCAAAATGAATCGATTTGCCGAAGAAATGATGAAGATCGGATGAACGGTTCTCAAGTTATGAGCAAAGAAGTGAACCAAGCCCTCCCGCTACCCACCCTAAAAAAAATGTTGCATACTTTTCTGATGGTCACCCCAAGGAACGCAGGAACACTGTTAAACATGTTTTTTCATGAGTAACGGGTATATCGAAGTCGGTTAGAGCCGACTTTAACTTATGCTCTCGTTAGTACTGGGGGGTCCCCGTTACTGAACCATTGTGTGGACAGAATAAATTTTAGCAGAGCTGGGATCTCTAGATCGGATGTCTCCGAGAGGTTGAGTAAGAATGGTTGACCAAGTGTCCTGAGTCTCCTTCTACTCAGAGCGGGGCAGTGACAGAGAAGGTGTTGTACCGTTTCCTCCTCTTCTTCATATCTGCAACTACGGCAGAAGTCATGGTGAGTGACACCTAGACGTGCTGCGTGTCTGCCAATAAGACAGTGACCCGTGAGGGTGCGACGTAATAGTGTGTTAGTACGTTCTTGGTTGAATGTTGGCCACGTAAGTATTGCTATAGTACAGGAAGAAAAGTTTTCCCACCGATCCATAGCGAGACTTAGTGTTTCAGATTTTATGTGGAGCTTAAAAGTCGCCATAGGCATACCTATCGTACTTCTCTCTGAAAGAAGATCGATGGTGGTTCCTATTCTGGCCAGTTGGTCCGCAGACTCGTTTCCTTCTATGTTGCGGTGTCCAGGCACCCATATTAGGCGTATACTGAAATGCCGTGCGATCTCGTTAAGAGATGAGCGGCAGTTAGTAAGAGTTTTTGTATTGTTTGTGTGTGAGTCAAGTGCCTTGAGGGCGGATTGACTGTCTGAGTATATAAATACGTTGCCTTCTTTAACCGTGAGTGTGCTGAGGTAGATGGCAGCTTCCTGAATGGCTACCATTTCCGCTTGGTACACACTGCAGTGGTCAGGAAGGCGGAACGATAAGTTCAGATCTAGGTTGGGAGAGAAAACTCCCCCTCCTACTTTTTCGTCGAGCTTAGAACCATCAGTGTAGATATTGATGGCGTTAGCTCTGCTGTGGAGCAGGTTGTCCCAATCGTTTCCGCTTGGGATATAGACGTCGTAAAATATGTCGAATGTCGTTTGTGGTATACAGTTATCTGTAGTAGTAGTAGTAGTAGTAGTATTTATTATTTCTTATCTCCTTATCATCTACATACAAAGTTGCTAATATATAGGGTATAACAAAATAGTTGACAATATACATATGTAAAAGAAAAAGAATAAGAATAAATAAAGGCTTGGCTGTATGCCGTTCGCCTAATATATAGGTAGTGTAGAACTGCCCATACCAACGCACCACGGTAGGTACTACCCGCAGCTGCCCCGCTCGTCACGAGATACTACGCCTTTCTCCACCATGATGCGATTGGAATGTTCTGTCTAGACATCTATCATAATTTCTCGCCGATATTCTATAGCCTCTTTAAGGTATCCAATAAGACTATTCCAATTCTGACCATTTAATACTTCGTGCAATTGTTGTGTTGTCATGCTCCATTGTCCAAAATGCAGTGCCCGTAACTCTCCTAGAATCGGACATCGTGCTACAAAATGGGCTATATCTCCTCGTTCCCTAGAATTGCAGAGGGTGCAGCAGCTTACTGTCGTGACGTGTGGTGTATAGCAGAGGCGGATCGATTCTGTTCTTGCTCGAAATATGAGCGATATGGCGTATGTATTGAACTCGTCGTTAAAATAATTATGAGAGGCAAGGTTGAATTCGAGACATTAATAGGTGCCTCGCGTTTCGCTCTGACGTGCTTCGCGCTCGAATTGGCTTCTCTCACTACTGTCTATTTGCCGCAACAAGTTTAACTGCCATACCTCCCAGGCACTGCTATCATTTGTAAACATGCTTGTGTTGTGTTCTCTCGCCATACTATCCCATTTTTGAAAGAACTGTGATTTGCTCTCCAGTAGATGCTCAACAATGATTCTTGGTAGTCTCGACGGTTCCATCCGCATAGTTTTATTGACATAATTGAAGTGCAGCTGTAGTGTATATTGAAAGAGGGTTGTCAGTCCCGTTTCAATATATATGGCATAGTTTGGTGCATTCATTGGCAGGTAGAATACTTTCTTGATAAAAAAGCGCAGGAGTCGCTCAACTTCCTCGTACCGACTAAAGCCCCAGACCTGTGCCGCATAGCACATGATAGCCCTGGCTGTAGCGAGAAACAATTTGTACTTTGTACTGTTATTGACGGTCTTTTTCCCAAGCAGATTTTTCCAGGTACTATTTATAGCGACTTTGGAGTCCGTCAGTTTTTTTCCCAGGTGTTTGGTAAAAGACATATTGGGGGTTAGTAACATGCCCAGGTATTGATACTCGCTTACTGTCTCAAGTTCGACTCCGTTTAATGTCCACGCATCTAATCTTGCCCTGCGGCCTCTGCTGTTTCTTATCACCATCGCCTTAGACTTCTCAATGTTTATCTTCAAGCTCCATCTTTGACAATATGTACTAAGGGCGTCAATCATTTGCTGCATGCTAGTTGGACTGTCAGCCAACAGCACCATATCGTCCGCATACATCAATACCCTGATACGCCGTGTTCCCAGTTCTACACCTCCAGGCAGGTTCGCATCAATGTCGTCCACATATAGTGCAAATAGTAATGGACTAAGCAGGCACCCCTGCTTAACTCCTAAATTCGTTTCAAACCATTCAGACAACTCCTTTCCATCCCATACGGTAGTTTTGTTAAGGCAATAGAGGCTTTGTATGACATCAATGATCTTTGTTGAAACTCCCAGGTTGCTTAATTTCAAGATAAGACTACGTCTGTCTACCGTATCGAACGCGGCTTTGAAGTCAACAAAGAATACATACATCTTCTTTTGCTCCAGATAGTGCTTTGCAATTGATGTTAGTGCGAAAATGCTGTCCACAGTCGAGTAGCCTTCCCTGAATCCTGATTGGTATTCTCCCAATATGTCATGCAATTTGACCCAACTCGTAAGTCGCGCTAGCACGATTGAAGTAAATACCTTCATCATCGCATTCAGAAAGGATATGCCTCTGTAATTTCCCGGATCCATAACGTCGCCTTTTTGTAAATCGGGTATATAATGTTTTTCCTGAAGCTGTCTGGGACTTCTGCTGACTCAAATATGACGTTGAAAGTGTCTGCCATGTGTACTATAAATTGTGGTGTTGCATGTTTTAAAAATTCGGCTGAAACTCTATCCTCCCCCGGTGCTTTTCTGTTTTTGCAGCGCGCTATTGCTTTCGATACATCCGTGGGTAATATCGCTCGGTCCAATTCGGGAATTTATGCATACGGCAGGGCGAAACTGTGCTGTGTTAATGCAGATTCTTTAAATATTAGGCTTTTGAAATGTACCGCCAGACTGTGCGCATCGACCTTAATAGCTTTACTGGTGTTCGTTCCATTAATTTTTCTCACAAGTGACCAAAGTTCTTTGCTATTTTGGACATTGTTAAGTAATGTTTCCAGATTTCTGTTATGTGCCCGCTGCGCATCCTTGCATAATAGCTTATATTTCACATTTGCAGTTTGATACCTGGATTTGGATTCACTTGAAGCATTTCTTTGGACTTCTCTTAGCAATTTCATTACATTCCTCCTTGCTTCCTCGCATTCCCAACTATACCACGGTTGTATTTTTGTGTACTTTGGATTAGATGATTTCTGCATAAATTTTGCTGATTTTACAATGCATTCTGTGAGGTTTTCTATCGATGCAGTGAATCCTGGTCTAACTGTCTGTACTAGACTTAGCTCCAGATTTGCCTTGTACCGATTGGCACCATGTTCCAACCAGCAAAGCTTGGGCAGCAGGTTTCTTTTTTCCTCATGTGGTTCCAGAGTCTTCGAATACTCAACACTAACGACTATCGGCATGTGGTCTGAGAAGATCGCGCTTTTCACTTCCATATCTTCTACGTATTGATGCCATTCACCGCTAATAAGACAGTAGTCTATTGTTGACGTAGCTTGGGATCTAACAAAGGTTAGGTTTCCTTCGCAATCACTATTTGTTCTGCCGTTAAGTACCGTCATACTATAGGACTCACACAGATCTATGATTTTCTTGCCATTTCCATCAAGGATTGAGTCCTTAGCAGCTCTGCTAAGATTGCAATATTTGTTCTCCGAATGAGAGTCTTCTGTCCACACTTCCTTTGCTATGCGCGCATTCAGATCACCGATAATCATTATGTTCATCTGCTCTGATTGCTGGAGGGTATCGTATAGTATTTCAAAGTCTCTCGTCCAGTGATTGCAGTTCAGATAAGTGGGGAATATGTATAAGGTCTTGCCATTTACGCTCATGTTGACAATGGTCATGCCAGACGATTGAGTGAACCTGCATCTTAAATCTATATTCAGTTTCCTGCTAATTCCGTATAAAACGCCACCACTAGCTCGTCCCCTGCTTGCCGTCCTTGTAGCTGGTTCGGAATACAGAGTGTGATTTTGAAAGTAAGGCTCATACAATTCTATTGAGTGTTCGGAGAACGTTTCGAAGAGAAAGAAGATGTCATGCGATTTTATAACGGCGAGAAAATGTGACTGAATCAACTTATTGCTAATACCTGCTATATTGTATGCTAATATCTTAATGCTACCTTTAGAAGAGGAGTAGTTTATTGCGGGACTTTCTGCAGTGGCTCGATCTGATTTTGCCCGTTTTTTGGTCCCCTAGCTTTAGCGAGAAGTCCCTCGTAGGTGAAATGGCCGGTTTCAAGACGGATGCCATACAGCTCGTTGATTTCAGCTTCTACTGGTTGTCCTTTGCACACTAGCTTTTTGTTGCTGTCGAAGCGCACCCATTTTCCGTTTATATTAATGGAGTCGCTCTTAACGAAAACCTTATGGGCGTTGTTGACATTTGTAAGAGCTCTCTTTAACTGTAGGAGCACCGCCTTGTGCTCTTGTTTTTCGATACTGAGATCTCTTTCGATATATATCGACGTTCCCGCTAGTTTTCTTGTGTTTTTAAGCAGCTGCGTAGCCATATCCTCCGTTTCAACTTCGACGCGTAAATCCACTTTATTGTTCCTTTCAAATATCACACGGATATCCTTTACCTTTGCTGATGCAATCTGCAATTTTGATCGGAACAGCGTATCTAGGCTCTCTTTTGATATTTTGTCTTTTTTAACCCCTCTGACTACACAGTGTTACAGCCAAAATATACTTTCGAAATGACAGCACACGCTGTAGAGCAGGTCGAGTATAGCATTTCCTCATACTTGGTTTTTTCCTAACACCCCCAAAATCTGAAGATATGGCCCAAAAACCGCTTTTTGCTTTTTTACCTCACTTAAATAGATATAACTCGCGAATGGACCGTCTGATTGCTCATAACCTTATCAATTCCGATAGCCACGACAGGGATCTAAAACATTATAATCAATGGTTTTACTAATTTAACGCGATGGCTGAGAAATGCGGCTTACAGATCTGGCATTTTCAACTTTTTTTGAGAAATTTGTACTTTGACCATCACTGGTTTAACTATTTTATTCTATGCGATTTGTCCTTGAAGTTTGTAATAAAAGCCCATTTAATTCTCCGTCGAACGGTTGTTGTCCCAATGAATTTGGATACCGTTTGACGAAATTATGCGCGATTTTCTGAGTACACATCGACAATCTAGTATTTTTTTTTAGTGTGCTAACATATTTATGTTTGCTTTCACATAATTGCCCCTAAAAGTAAACTCAGTTTTGATTTGGCGCCAGATTCAAATAATATTTTTAAATACTTAAAATGCAAATATATATAAACTTCCATGTATCAAAATTTTTTCGCAAATATTAACGGTCTTTGAATACTGTTATCTAGCATAAAAATAAATTGAGCTATATTGAGTAGGTGTGGGCTGCAAGTGGTTGTTATTATTTTTTAATGAGCTGAAATTGGCATATTAAACAAAAGAGCCGTGCACAGCAAGAATCGTATACAGGTAGGCACGGTTAAGGCTTGTGAAAAATAGATTGCTTTCAGGGCGCAAGCCTTGGCCACGCCAGGACATATCTGGTCTAATGCAGAGAATTAAGCTGCGGGTTCTATTTAATAATAAACCCCTTTGGTACCTAAGAAATTACTTTACAAGTCTACAAACAAAGCCCAATTATAACTGTCTAACCACGATTGTAGAGAACCGCGAAAAAATACCATGGATGACCGATGATGAAGAATATGAAAACACTGTAACAGGATGGACGAACCATTAAATACCAAATAAAAACCCAGTCCTGAAACGCGGCGCAGAAGCATGGATTTTAACAGCAACGTATGAGGCGGCGATCGGCGTCTTCGAGAGAGAATTATTTGTTATTATTTTATTTATAACCTTTAAAAGTTGGAGATGGAGTTGATGGATTCCGCACCCGAATGAATCTCGAACAGTAAGCGCTTAATGGGGATCCTACTCTAGTCAAACGCATAAATCAACAGAGACTGCGCTGGATAGGACATGTTGCCCGGATAGATAAAGAAGATCCAGCAAATAGGGCGTACAAGACGTAGGCGGCTGGCATTGCCAACCCCAACCTTGTTGTGAACAACTGTCGCTAGCTCGCACAGAACTGAAGCGACTGTCGGGCAGTAATAGCAGTGGTCGAGATCGTCAGGCATATGTGATATAAATTTCGGGCCAAAAAAGAATCCCAAAAATCCACGAAGCAGCTGGTGCTGCTATAACTCCTGCTAAATTGCTGAAGACTGGCGAAGTAATGTTAACATCTTTACTTTTAAAAAGGAAACTGTTTAACACATTTTGTCAACCATTGAAAATAAATACTATATACTTATAAGCGGGTTAAAGTCACCCATACTGCACTTGCTGCGCTGTGTGCTTATGCGGGCTGACTTCGACCCTCTTGGATTTATTTGTTTTAACTCACTTCAAATCGAGCCAATTACACTTGTTGCGACGTCAGCTTGTGCGGGTCCTCGCCTCAAAAGAAGGCAATTTATTATGCGCTGAGTTTTTAGACAGGATAACGGGCCCATCGGTGCTTAGGTGCAAGCTGATGTCACTTTCTTCTCATTTTTACTTGGCGCGGTCCACTTTGGTTATTATTTGGTATTTAATGGTTCGTCCATCCTGTTATAGTGGTTTTTATATTCTTCATCATTGGTCATCCATGGTATTTTTTCGCGGTTCTCTACAATCGTGGTTAGACAGTTATCATTGGGCCTTGTTTGTGGACTTGAAAAGTAATTTTTTAGGTACCAAAGGGGTTTATTATTAAATAGAACCCGCAGCTTAATTCTCTGCATTAGACCAGATATGTCCTGGCGTGGCCAAGGCTTGCGCCCTGAAAGCAATCTATTTTTCACAAGCCTTAACCGTGCCTACCTGTATACGATTCTTGCTGTGCACGGCTCTTTTGTTTAATATGCCAATTTCAGCTCATTAAAAAATAATAACAACCACTTGCAGCCCACACCTACTCAATATAGCTCAATTTATTTTTATGCTAGATAACAGTATTCAAAGACCGTTAATATTTGCGAAAAAATTTTGATACATGGAAGTTTATATATATATGCATTTTAAGTATTTAAAAATATTATTTGAATCTGGCGCCAAATCAAAACTGAGTTTACTTTTAGGGGCAATTATGTGAAAGCAAACATAAATATGTTAGCACACTAAAAAAAAATACTAGATTGTCGATGTGTACTCAGAAAATCGCGCATAATTTCGTCAAACGGTATCCAAATTCATTGGGACAACAACCGTTCGACGGAGAATTAAATGGGCTTTTATTACAAACTTCAAGGACAAATCGCATAGAATAAAATAGTTAAACCAGTGATGGTCAAAGTACAAGTTTCTCAAAAAAAGTTGAAAATGCCAGATCTGTAAGCCGCATTTCTCAGCCATCGCGTTAAATTAGTCAAACCATTGATTATAATGTTTTAGATCCCTCTCGTGGCTATCGGAATTGATAAGGTTATGAGCAATCAGACGGTCCATTCGCGAGTTATATCTATTTAAGTGAGGTAAAAAAGCAAAAAGCGGTTTTTGGGCCATATCTTCAGATTTTGGGGGTGTTAGGAAAAAACCAAGAATGAGGAAATGCTATACTCGACCTGCCCAACAATATGTACTGGGTCTCGTGAAAAGTATGTGCAGATTTTTTTTTTTTGTAACACTGTGCTATTAGAAATTTGGCTTTGCTTTGCTCAACAAGTTTTGTTAGTTCCCTTCTGTCTCTGTCTCTATCGGCTCTCATTTGGATAAGTTCAGCTTTTAGCTCAATATTCTCCTGCTCCAGAGTCTCAATTTTGTGAACGACCCCACCAATCTGCATATTAAGGTCTCCAATATCTTCCTTTGTTGCTAGGGTGTTAGCTAAGCTGCTCATTTGCTGATCAAATCTTTCTCCCATGTTTTGAAATGCGATCATAATATTTTGCAATTGGTTATCTGGAGACGTAACAGGTCGTTTTCGCTTCTCCGGCTGTGTTGCCTGTCCGAAGGATTGCATCCCAACTGCCATGCTGGTTGACGCTGCTTTCGAGTTTACTGGTGTATACGGTTCAGTTGGCGTCCTTTGCATAATGTACAAATGCTTTTTTAATATTACTCAAAAATAGAAAAAAAAAACGGACAGCCTATACGTATGCTTCAAAATAGAGCTAGCTTGAACGGTAGGTGGCGTTTTGTTCTTGAGCTTTTCGTCGAACAGCCGCACAGTGGTCCCGCCCGTAGGCCAAAAATAAAAAAACCAAAGTCAAAATGTTGACTTTAAATGTAGCAATTCTTATTTATAATTGGTCTAGCTATTTGAATTTATTCATCTTTTTGTTTTGCTTTATCTGTCCTCTTCAAGAATAGCATCGAAAGAGATAGCATGATATTCATTGTGTATTGTAGCGTAAGCAACGTGCAAGGGAAGCTCTCCGTAAAAAATTTGTTAAATTTATTTAAAACAAGTGTTGGTGCAATGGAAGTGATTAATATTTTAAATAAAGGTATTAACTTTCTTTTTACAACAAAAAGTATATGTAGTATGTGCAGTGTCTTGTGTAAATCATTATTGTATTTAGTACATAATTGTGAACGTGCTTAGTTTGCCTTTTTTGTGTTTGGTTAGAGTTTTAGTTGTGAAGGGGTTCTTGGGGTTGAACAAATCTTTTTGTATAATATTCTTAGGTATTTTAAGAATATAAGGAAGTTTAATTCAAGTGCCGTAAGGTGCCGTACGGCTTGCAATATACGAAAAGGTAACCTAACCTCAATTTTAAAAAGCACGTGCTTCTGCTGTGTGTTGTTGTTTGTTGCCGTTTGTTGGTTTGTGTTGTCATTTGTTGTTATTATTGTGTTATGTTTTGTGTTTATATTCTTTTCTTTAAAATATAAGCTCATTAATTAATTAGGAGCCACTTATGAATGTATGAAAATAAAGACATTAAATTATTTATGCTAAACCATACGCGGAAAATTTCAAGGGTCCTGACAAATACTGATTTATTGAACAGATTACTTTTAAGTTCTGATCCTTTTATTGCGGGTCAAAGACAACTTTAATGCAAACCAAAGTCCAAGCTACTAAAATCAGCTATTGATTTACTGGACGAAACTATATGAAATATGATTTTTTTTTAACATTCATGTGTATGTTTTTTGAATTGTTACTTCACATATATGCAAATATTAAAGGGTAAACATATAAATTTAAAAAATTGATTTATTTGATGGTCGTTTTTGTCAAATATATGTATCATTTCTGTCATTATTATTTTAAGGCGAAATAGTTTTTCCGGCAAAAACTCGTTTTACACTGATTGTTCCTATGGCAGCTATAACCTATAGTATCCAGATTTTTACTGAAGTTTCCCAGGTTATATACGAAAATTTCCAAAGTTTTGTTGCAATAAAATGAAAAACAAAAGTTTTTCATATGAAAACTGAATATCAGACCGATTGTTCATATGGCAGCTATATGATATAGTTGTCCGATCTGGCTGATTTTTACATATTATTTTAGGATAAATATAAAAAAATTTTGCGCCAAGTTTCAAGTCCCTACCTCAACTAGAAGTATTTTTGGCCGCTCTCCCCATACAAGCCGGACCACTGTGAGCCGCTTACTTGGATGTTTTTGTTGCTTTGGGTTGGCCTGCCGGGGCTCCTGCCAGATGATTGCACCAGTTGCCGCTTTATGCTTAGTGGCCTGATTCCGTCCTTACTTGGTTTTGCCGAGGTTGCCTGCTGCCTCACGGTTCGTTGTACCACGTATCGCAGTTACTAGGTTTATTGCGTACGCTTATTTAAATTCATTAAATTGAACAATTTTTTAAACCGCGAAAAACAGTAATCTGTAATTAATGGTATACCCGATTGGTCGTCGAGTATGGTAGAGTGTCCCGAATTTTCCCTGTTCCAGGTATCAGATTCTCTAAGTCTTAGGGCTGTTGTGCTAGCCATTTGCTTTGCTACTAGGTCTAGTGGCAGAAGGTGAAACATAGTATTTAGCGCTTCCGTTGGTGTCGTTCGGAGAGCGCCACTAATACATATTTCAGCACTTCTCTGTACTTTGCTGAGGTTGTTCAGGTTTGATTGTTTCCTGAGGGCTGGCCACCATACTAGTGCTCCGTAGAGTAGTATGGGACGCACAACGGCTGTGTATATCCAATGCACTGTGGAGGGAGAAAACCCCCATTTGCGGCCTATGGCCCTTTTGCACGAGTAGATGGCAATGGTTGCTTTTCTTATATGTTCATTTATGTTGTCCTTCCAGAATAGTTTCCTGTCCAGAATGACACCCAAGTATTTGGCATTGTCTCCAAATTCAAGGCTTACTCCGTTGATTTTTGGAGGAACAAGCGTGGGAATTTTGTACCTTCTGGTGAAGAGAACTAAATCCGTTTTAGCCGGATTAACGCCCAGGCCACAAGATTTTGTCCACTGAGCCA
This sequence comes from Lordiphosa clarofinis, assembly GCA_018904275.1. Taxonomy (NCBI): domain Eukaryota; kingdom Metazoa; phylum Arthropoda; class Insecta; order Diptera; family Drosophilidae; genus Lordiphosa; species Lordiphosa clarofinis. Next base: position 244,248 of record JAEIGQ010000288.1, on the reverse strand, counting down.
ATGTTGTCAGTGCGGTCTGCATAAGGTCGCACAACGTTTGAGGAAAGATTCCACACTTAAAAATGGCAATATCATCCGCATATGCCACCACTACGTGTCCCTCCGCCTCCATTAGTCGCAGCAGTTGGTTAACTGTTACAACCCACAGCAGCGGAGAAAGAACTCACGCTCCTAAATTTTTAGTCTTCTAATCGCTATTGGAGTAGAGTTATAAGCGCGGAAAGGTAGAACAAAAAACTCGTTTATCCTAAGAACCGCTTAACCGATTTGAATGGGTTAAAAATATGTTATAAGTGTCCACCATAGAATTCAGAAAAGTATTTTTGCACATTTTTATTATCAATTCTTAGGCACCAAAAATATTCTTAAAATTTTCCACGAATTTTTTCGAGGTGTAAATCGGTTTCAACTTTTATAGTTTTGTGGTGGTTTTTTCAATAAGAATTCCTTAACAATGTAAAATTTTTGCAGTGACATCGGGAATCATCTTCATAGTGAATACCAATAAAACGTGATTAGTTTTACAAATATATTTTATAATATTGAGCACACTGTAACTACTCACACAGAATTGACAGAAAATATTCCCTTTTTTCCCCTTTTAAGTTGATTTACAGTGTGCCTAATATGTATAAAATATTAATGAAAAATACTAATTTAACGTTTAATTATATTTCACCATGAGGAACACTTGGGATGTGTTTGCAAAAATTATATGTTGTTGTGGATCTCTTGATGAAAAAACCAGCAAAAAACTGTCGGTGTTGCAAAAGGCTAACAACGTAAAAGAATTATTTGAAAATTTTAATAATTTTTTTTGGGCCATAGAATTGGCAATAAAAATGTGCCAAAATTATTTGTTGAATTGTTCTGTTTACACTTACAACATATATTAAACCCATCCAAATCGGTTAAGCGGTTCTTAAGATAAACGATTTTTTTGATTTATCTTGCCGCCCTCATAACTCTACTCCAATAGCGATTAGAAGACTAAAAATTTAGGAGATTGAGTTTCTCATTGATGGTAACAACATATTTAATTTTAGTGCTGATCGGAGAGGGGGCAGTTTTTGTATGCTTATTCTGCTATGCCCTTTGGCCTTGATATATTAGTGAGAGAGATCTCCACCCCACTTCTAACACAGTGACCAATAGTTTGAGTACAGAATTGCATTCAAACCGGGGTATTTTGTTGCTATAAGTGAAACTATTTCTGTTTAGTTCTGTTTTTAGTTAATTTTAAATGAAAACATATTTGCCTTTTTAGTCAATATGAAAATAATTAAATCGAAGTGTAGTTGATGTGGAACATAACACACGGCAACAAAGTGAGAGTTTTTCCATTATATGGAAGTAGTGGTGGTGATTCTAGATGTAATTTGTGCGCCGAACACGAATCTGTTTTCAGAAATTAAAGTTAAAAACAAGTGAGAAAGTCGGTCAAGCCCGACAATAACATACTCTGTACCTGGAGTAGAAGCTGAATGCAATGCTGGTGCTGCGCTCATCTCTAAGCCTCTCTCTTTTTCCCTCTCACTCTTACTCTCTCTCTTTCTCTCTATCTCTCTCTCTAAGATTGTGCGGTGTTAGTTGTAATAAGGTGGGAGGGGGTGGTTGAGGGTGATTTACATTTTTGCTCATAACTTGGGAATAGCTCATCCGAACTTTATCATTTCTTCGGCAAATCGATACCTTTTGCTAATTTCTAACTATCTCCAGAAGGTACAAATCGTCTATCTTCAAAACTGTAGAAAATATAACGTTTTTCCAAAATGCGGAGGCGGGAGGGGGCGTGGCAAAAATTGAAAATAAACTTGATCTGCCTGCAACTATAAGAAGCATTTGTCCCATACATGTCAATCCTCTATCTCTTACCATCTCTGAGATCTGTTTGTTCATACGGACGGACGGACGGACGGACGGACAGACGGACAGACAGACGGACATGGCTATATCGACTCGGCTGTTGATGCTGATCAAGAATATATACACTTTATATAGTCGGAAATGATTCCTTCTCCCTGTTACATACTTTTTCACAAACTTAATATACTTTGTGTACCTTTGAAACAGAGTATACAAAAGATAATGTCATTTTACATACACTTTGGTTTTGGCTCTTGGTTCTTGCACTCTAAATTGGAATTCTAAATTATTCTTAGAAGCTGAAAAGCTAAAAGTACAATAAAAAGATAGCGGCAGCTTATCAAAACAAGCCCAGACAAAGATAGAGTTCTATCGCACCCTTTCAGAATATTTTGATCTTGACGCGATCTTCTCTTCTTTGAGTTCAAAATGTGTCACAGTTTACCTACCAATGTTCAATTCGACAATATAATTTCTGTAAGAAATCTTGTAAAACTTCTCTTTATTTTATTTAAAAATTTTCATTTAATTATACCAAAGGCTTAACTTACCCACCCACTTATCGTTATTAAACCAAAATAACGTATCCATCCACACTTCAGTTCAAACTTCGGATGGGTGAAAAAAAAACGTATTTATCCCCCAAAACTTGGCTGCACAGTGCCAACTTTACCCTCTTGCATTAGTCCTGCTCGGGCATTCTTTCAGTCATTTGTTCTTTTAGTCTGCCAGCGCTTAGCACTATTATCTTCCTGTAAAGTTATCTTTTAGTCGTATCTTTTTGGCCACTGCCTGGGACAGTTTTCTTAATTGCTTGGCCGCGTAATTAATTTAATTTAGGAAACTTAAAACTGAGCCTCGGCAGCAGAAGGCTGTATAATTAAAACAAAGCATCGCCCTGTCCTGGCATCTAATGAACTTGATTAAAGCGAAGTTGAAAGTTAGAAGAAGGGAAATTGAAAAAAAACGAACGTCAACGAATTAATATGCCAATTTTTGCAACTTTTCTTTTTTGGTGAAAAGTTTTATTACACGCTTCAGTTAACAAAGTCTGCTATTGATTTCCTCTCCTGGCTGAGGTGGAGTCTTCAATGAAAATGAGCGAAAAAAAAGGTTCTTAATAAAAATTAATTGAAAAGGAAATACTTGAAATGTCTGAAAAGTTTGATTTCGGGTCGAGTGACGAAGCGGAGAGAGTCCAAGCGCGCCACTGGAAGTCGAATCTATTAACTTGATTAATTATATGTCTTGTTGGTGTGGCTGTGGTTCAAAAGATTGCAATCATAAGGCAACAGTTGCTGAAATATGAAATTTCTACCAGCTAATTAGTTGAAAACTAATAAATTACATTTCATGTCTCGATTTCTTTGATGTCTCTGTTTCAGTTCCTACACGATGCTGGCAAATTGAAAACTGCAGCATAATTCTTGAGCTCTGACATTAAACTAGAAAAGTGCTGACATTTCTTCCATGTGTCTATTTCACCTGACTTGGTTTCTTTGGCTCTTGCGTTAGCCTGTGCCAATCTGCCAAATCCTTTGCCACCATTTGTCGCAGCACTCACATCAAATTGTGAAGCTATCCGCCATTCCTTCTCCTCCCGGCAGCTCTTTGGTATCTCTTTTATCAAAAATTAATATTACGAACTACTCAGACAGCTGTGTCTGTGCCAGAGCTTAATGGAAAAGTACTACAAAGGGCATAAGCGTGTTCCGTCGCCTTCTTTTGCCTGGCGCATTGAAAAAGCATAAAGATATGGAACGAGCTGAGCATACAAATACCAACTCACACACACAGACAATGCATATTCATTTGACATACACTTCTCATTAAGTCAAAGAGCCCAAACTCACAGACGACGCCATGTCAAGTCAGCGTAATGAAGCGATAAGCTCCTGACATATTGCCAAGTGCAACCTCAATCCATATATCCAAACGCCCCATTCCAATCCCTCCCAGCAATTACCACACAAACAACAAAAACACTTTGTCATGCAAAAATCAACGTCAAAGTTCAACTGTTTGCAAATAATTTGGCAAAAATCGTTTATGCCTCTGTATGAGTGGGTGTGTCTATGTGCATAGTTCATCTGCAGTTGCATTGTTTGACACACACACAAACACACTCAGACGAATCTAACCAGACTTATCGTCAATTCCAAAATACCGTTCGCGTTTTGCCTTCTTGTCGAGCGAGAGGAGAGGGACTCCACGGTACGCTAAGCATTTTGACTATGGCATATCTCACAATCATACCGAAAACTACATACTTTACATACATACATATGGCCAAAGGAAGAGCGCTATGTCGCAGGCACAGAAATATTGGAGAAGTGGAACTGCCTGGGCAGTAGGGGCAAAGGAGAAACGGTCGACAGGACGACGGATGCCCTTAAAATTGAAAGTCGGATTTCGCGTTCTGTGAATTTTTATTTGGATAGGAGTGGAATTCAACCTTTTTGTCGTAAGCTGGATGGTAACTTGGTAGGATGTGGGTGGGATCTGGGCGGGATCTTAGTGGGATCTGGGTATGACCTTTGTGGGATCTAGATGGGTTCTGGGAAGGATCTGAGTAGGATCTGGGTGGAATCTGTACGCGATCTGGGTGGGATCTGTGTGATATCTGTGTAGTATCTGGAAGGAGTCTGGGTGGAATGTGGGAGGGAGATCAGGGTGCCTTCACACTGTTCGGCCCATAGCTTGTCAAATTCATAGAATTTCATGGGGAAATGCAGGCCTACTAAATATCATGGGTCATGTGTCGTACAGTTGTTGTTGACAACATTAATTCTTTTTATTAGAAAGACTAAAGAAAGACTAAAGACTATTAGAAAGACTAAAAACCAAATATTCCTGTTGGCTCTGGAGGTCACGCTAAAGACTATTAGAAAGTCTAAAAATCAAATATTCCTGTTGGCTCTTGGAGGTCAGCGCTTGTACGACACGTTCCAAGTCCCCACCATGACAGATCTATTTATAGCCTTAAACTATTGCTACTTAATCAACCAAAGTGTTGTAAAAGCTAGTAAAATTACAAGATCAACTCGATTTGAGTTTTTGAGTGCCCAAAAAATTGTGCTTGAAGTGGCAACATTACACTTCAAATTAGAAAAACTGTTTTTACACTGATTGCGCTTATCTTGATTTCAATGTTCTCCGTTCTCTCCCTTCTCGAAAAATAGAATAGCATTTAAGTAGAATTTTTAAATAAAATGAATTTTTCAAAAAAAATTTTAATGTTTATAATAATTGTGAGTTTCATAACTGAACTATTCATTTGCTCGCAGTTTTTAGTTGGGCCTGTGATACCTAAATTCTCTTATTTCCAATCAAACAAGGGGCAATAACTACTTCTGTGACAAACTGAACACAACCGCGGCATAAATAATTTGAATCAAGAGCCAATTTTTATGGCAGCAGGCAATAAGTCATAATGAAATAATACCCCAATTTGATGTACGAAATAAGGCCCCATTGGAATGAAATTAGGCCCCAATAAAAATGAAAAAACGCCCCAAATTTGGGGTGTTATTTCATATGAAATTTTGCATATATTTGTAAATTTGGATTTTGTAAAATTGACTATCTATAACATAAGGAAATAGTAAAAATTTGGTACAAAAAAAACGGGAAATTTTTTTGGTTCAAATTTTCGCCGTCGGAGTTAAGATTAATACATTAAAAAATTATTTTTCTTATTATAAATTAAATTATAACTTGTATACAATTTTCTCTTCTTTTACGTAAAACAAACTTTCAGTCCTGCGTAGTCCAACAATTATTTTGCACTCCACAATTTTAACTTTCACTTTTATGTATCAAAAATGAAATAACACCCCAATTTTAGTGGCCCAGTGGTTAGTGTGCTGACCTGCTGGGCGGGAGGTCGTAGGTTCGATCCCGCCTCTGAACATCTAATAATAAAAGTTTTTTTTTTCTTTAGAAAATAGCTTTTACACATACGGTCACCTTCACCAGCAAGTGGCGCCAGCTGTGAAGTAACTAGCCATGAAAAAGCAAATTCTCAGATATTGCCGTTCGGATCCGGCGTTAAACTGTAGGTCCCTTTCTCTTGTGCGAAAAATTTAAGGCACACACGCCAAGAGATTGAGAGAAGCTTGGCTGGCCCCGTTGGAGGAGCTGCATAGCCAACATTTACATTTTTATTTTTAAAGGGCATAGCCGGATAAGCCTGGGAAAACTGCCCCAGTAGATTTTTGAATATTTTGAATCAGGGATGGTAGCTATTATATAGGAGGGTATGTATGCCAAATTTCAAGTCAATAGGTCTTTTGGTTGACGAGTAATCTGCAGAAATGCTAAAACATAAATATCGATATATCTGGTCTCACATCACGATTTACCATGAACTATTGATTGAATATTGAAAAGATTTAACACAGTTATCCGTTATAAAATTCTGGAATTTTTACTCTTATTCCTTTGGTCCAAAAACCGTGGTTGAAATTTTCAAAATTTAAAATGACCACTTTCCAGTTTTGACAATACCATGGAATTTTTACAGTTCACGTGTCCTCTAATGTTGAAATTGTATAACTCTATTTCATAGTAAGCAACATATGATCTGTCTAGCATTGTAGAATAACATTATAAGAGAGTAGGGAGCATCTCTGTTATCTCAACCGCTCTCACTCTCACTAGATTTAAGCACTTGCATTGTCATTCTTATGTTCAGTTCTTCTATACCAATTAAACCATTAACTTGCACTCGCTGTGTTGTTCTTTGCAGTCTGGTTATCTACTCCGACACGTGGATATTCCAGCAATAGGTTATGGGCCCAGACACCCTAACTGTAAAGCACATGGTTTAATATTTTTTGACCAGAAAAAGTCAATGCGAAGAACTCCAAATATATTTTGTTAAACTGCAGTAATTCGTGTACCAGCAAAAAAGTAACGTGGACGGTTAACAAAATGAGTGTGTCTCTCCAAATCGAAAAACTCGGTGAAGACAATTACGATGTGTGGAGTATGTCTATGCGTAGCGTACTAATTACACAAGATTTGTGGAACGTAACATGTGGCAAATTAGAAAAACCCACAGATCCGGCTGAGTCCGATCGTTGGGATATAATTGACCAAAAGGCTTTGGCATGCCTTATACTGAACGTGAAACCGACGCAATTGATGCACATAAAAACGTGTGTTTTGGCCGCCCAGGCATGGAGAAAGCTTCGAGAAATTCATATGTCGGTCGGTCCAATAAAAAAGGTTCAGTTGTACCAGAAACTTCTACGATTAAACATGAGTGAAGGTGATAACGTGGTCCAGTATATAAATTCATTTGTTGAAATTACGGACAAGTTGGCTGAAATAGACATACGGCTCAACGACGAGTTAAAAGTGATCATGATACTGTCCAGTTTGCCAAACAGCTGGGAAAATTTTGTTGTGGCAATAGAAACTCGTGACAAGTTACCGCCGTTTGAAATCATAAAAGTGAAGCTTCTAGAAGAAGGAGCAAGGAAAGCAGAAAAAGATGATCGCGAGCGTGCTGTGCAAGCGGTATATGCACATAGAGACGTACAAACGAATAAATTACAGGCAATTTACCAACTTGATCTGTGCGCGCTTAGTCGACGGTCGCCGTGTGTTCTTTTACAGCACACTTTGACGTTACAACCGCGGCCTGGAAATTAATCCTCACCACACTCTCTTGGGCTATTACCCACACCACAAGCCCGCGCTATCGGAGAGGAGAGAACAGCCTAGAGTCTGGAAAGCAGGGCAAAGCAGTGCATACAAGCAAGTAGTTCAAGTAGGAAGTAGTTCACTTTCAACTTTAGTCAACCACCGGCTCCGGTAGCCTAGTGGTATTGGCTGCAAACCCTTGTGCCGAAAACCTGCGTTCAAGTCCCAGAGGAGGAACAAATATTTTTCTTTTTTTATTTATTTTTTTTTATTTTTATTTTATTATATTATATATATATATATTATTTAAAAACATACCTGTTAAGTTGCCATTAGAATTACTAATCAATTAAATTATTTTTGGAAAATAGTCGTAGTGATTATATAGTTGTCTGGTGAAAAATTTATGATTATTTAATGATTACGATTAAAAATAATCAAAAATAATGGAAAATTACCATAAATTATTAAAAATAATTGAAAATAATGGAAAATAATGGAAAATAATCGTTTCCATTATTTTCCATTATTTTCAATTATTTTCCATTATTTCCATTATTTTCCATTATTTCCATTATTTTCCATTATTCCATTATTTTCCATTATTCCATTATTTTCCATTATTTCCATTATTTTCCATTATTTCGACTATTTGAGACTATTTTGAGAGAAACAAATTATTTTCAACATCACATTTAATAACAACAATGTTTCTGTACGAGATTGGCTTACAAAATATTATTAAGAACGTATTAAATATTACATGTTTTCACATAAAATTAAACACAAACATTAAACATATTCAGTAGGGGGGTCGATTTGTATGGGCCGAAAAAAACGTACCAGGCGTATAGCAAAAACGAAATCTACGGTCAATTCTAAGAAAATTTCACCAAGAAACCAAGGGTCTAAAATGAATTCCTAGTCCGCGCAAATCGACTTCAAATATTTATGTTACTTTTTCCCAAAAATCAAGTTAGAAAGTCGCTGAACACCTACTATAACATGTTCTGTATACCCCAGAGCTTGCATTTATCTGAAAAATTTCATATAGAAGCCACACAAAGTGATACAGGTGTCAAAAAGTGAGCCCAGTGCTGCCCATCAACGTTGAAGCGGTGCTACCCATCAAAATTTTTTGTTTTACGTATAACTCCGCTATCGATCATCCGATCTTCATAGTTTCTTTGGCGAATCGATAAATAATCATGATTATAAAATATCTCTAGAGGGTACAAACCATCTATCTCCAAAACTGTGGGAGATATGAGGTTTTTTCTAAATTGCGGGGGCGGAAGGGGGCGTGGCAACCTGTGACATAAAAATTTGTTTGCCGACAACTACAAGAAGTATTTGTCCCATACAAGTCAAACCTCTATCTCTTACCATGTCAGAGATCTGTACTTTTGCAGGTATTTGGACAGACAGACGGACATGACTATCTCTGGTATTACATTTTTTTAGCTTGGGACTTTTCGACCTAACAAAAAGATGGATTTCCGGTAGATACTAGCAAAACAAATCGTTTGCACTAAAATACCTGCAGAAATCAGCAGGATTTTGTTTGGAAACTAAATATAATAACAATTGCTCTAAAATATGGAATCAAAGGGAGATTTGGTTATTCTCACTGAGGAAATAGCCCACAGTGATTAAGCCATTGAATGAATGTGAAAACATTGATCCCCCGAATAACCGATTGACGGAATGCTAAGCAGCTACTTGACAGTCCTGGCAAAAGACATCTCAAGCAGAAATATTTTCCTACTAGCTACCAAATTATCTGCAACACTAGAGAAGCAATGTGTAGAAAGGATAACCCGGCTCGGTTCCACCTGAGAACTTGATTTGCTTTTCTTTGTACCATCTTTCAACGATTAACTGAATCAATTTGATTCTCCATAGTTGCTCGTTGTCAACCCCAATGACTCATTAATTATATAATCTTCTTCAGTGACAAATTGGATCGTTGTTATCAGTTATAAAAACTAAAATAGTGCATTCTAAATAAAATTCACCAATAAATTTAATTTGTTGCTGTCAGGGACATCTTTTGATCAAAAAAGTAGGCAGCTATCTTGGCCGGTAAAGTTACCTTTTCGTAAAGAAGCTTTGGCGAAAAGTCATATGCTAAAAAAAAAATAATACAGGTCCGTCTGTTACTAGGTTTATGCTATAAATTTCACGATTTCTTCAATTTGCAAAATCAAATTTGTTTCTGTAAATTTACAAAATGGCCAGCACATATGAGAATACAAAAGATCTGACAACACCAACTTAACGTAAAGTTGACTGCGCCACGGCATTTTATGAATTGAAGTCGAATTCATAGTTAACTTTCGTGTGTAATCGAATTCATAAAATGGTGTTTATGCATGCACTTTCGGAGGCATTTCATGAAACGATTTTGCAAAATGAGCATAGCATAAACGTAGTATGTAAATATGTCCATAAAGCTGTAAAAGTACAGATCTCTGACACGGTAAGAGATAGAGGTTTGACTTGTATGGGACAAATACTTCTTGTACTTGCCGGCAGACAAATTTTTATGTCACAGGCTGCCACGCCCTATTCCGCCCCCGCAATTTCCCACAGTTTTACAGATAGATGGTTTGTACCTTCTAGAGATATTTTGTAATCATGATTATTTATCGATTCGCCAAAGGAACTATGAAGATCGGATGATCGATAGCGGAGTTATACGTAAAACAAAAAATTTTGATGAGTAGCACCGCTTCAACGTTGATGGGCAGCACTGGGCTCACTTCTTGACACCTGTATCACTTTGTGTGGCTTCTATATAAAATTTATCAGATAAATGCAAGCTCTGGGGTATACAGAACTTGTTATAGTCGGACTTCATCGACTTTCTAACTCGATTTTTGGGAAAATGTAACATAAATATTTGAAGTCGATTTGCGCGGACTAGGAATTCATTTTAGACCCATGGTTTCTTGGTGAAATTTTCTTAGAATTGACCGAAGATTTCGTTTTTGCTATACGCTTGGTACGTTTTTTTCGGCCCATACAAATCGACCCCCCTACTGAATATGTTTAATGTTTGTGTTTAATTTTATGTGAAAACATGTAATATTTAATACGTTCTTGATAATATTTTGTAAGCCAATCTCGTACAGAAACATTGTTGTTATTAAATGTGATGTTGAAAATAATTTGTTTCTCTCAAAATAGTCTCAAATAGTCGAAATAATGGAAAATAATGGAAATAATGGAAAATAATGGAAATAATGGAAAATAATGGAATAATGGAAAATAATGGAATAATGGAAAATAATGGAAATAATGGAAAATAATGGAATAATGGAAAATAATGGAAATAATGGAAAATAATTGAAAATAATGGAAAATAATGGAAACGATTATTTTCCATTATTTTCCATTATTTTCAATTATTTTTAATAATTTATGGTAATTTTCCATTATTTTTGATTATTTTTAATCGTAATCATTAAATTATTGTGTGAAACCGAAAATAATCGCAATTTAATCATTAATTTAACTTTTAAACAAAAATAATCTAATTAATAATGACTACAACTAATAATCATTATTTAACAGGTATGTTTAAAAAAAAAAAAAAAAAAAAAAAAAAAAGAAATTTATTAAAGAGAACATTTTGTCTTCTCTACTCGGGAGTTGTTGTTGGTTCACATTATCAACTTCCTAAGTCCCCTACTTGGTCCGCTTCATAAATCGACCCGGCTAGTGGCTTGGACACTTGATTAAAGCGCCATCAAGGCTCTGGGAGGGAAAAGAGCAGAAAAGTCAAGGAACCGACGAAACACCAACCCCTCCGCGTCAGCGGTGCTCATCAAAACGGGGCACTGGTGACCGAGTAGGGGCGGTATAACCCCCAACACCAACAACGCCGAGGGAGACCTCTGGCCATCGAGGGATTCCCTTTTAGAGTCTTGTGGCAGGCAGGGCAGGACCCATGGCGGCCCAAAACCCTATTTTGGAACCCACTGGTATAGCGGAGGATCACTTGTCCGCTACTCCAGGTAATGCTACAAGTGGTGATGATGATGCCAGACGCGCGGAAGCGGAACTGTTAGCCAGCTTCCAAACGCGTACTAAAATTGCAAGGTCGCCACGGGCAGCAGAGCCAGCCACTGCACCCCCAATCTTGTCGGAGAATGTTTTTCAGTTCCTGGCGACTGAAAATACCGATGTTATGGAAACTCCAAAGAGAAGCAGGGACACCCCAAGCCCAGGCAGCCCGCAAAAGGCTAAGTCAAAAAAGCTGAGGGTCCAAAAAAGCACCATAGAGCTGTCCGACGAGTTGGGATTGCTAATCGATGAGCTGATCCAAACATTCGCGGATAAAAGGCCAAAAGCAGTACGCCACATTACCCAAGCGAACAGAGATGCATTTGCCCAAATGAAAGAGCTGCATACGGAGATAAGCGCTAGGCTGATGGCAAAAAGCCAAGAAAACACATCTGACGGAATAAGGAACATGGGAAATGGCCTCAGTACATCGACCCAGACTTCGCCACAGGCGCCCCCAGTGCTTTTACCAATAGTGACTTCGCAAGCTACGCGGAAAGTCGGCAATGAGAGCACTAGCAGTTCAACCCAGAGAGGGACAAAACCATGTGCCACTCAAACGACTCCAGAGCAGCGCGGACAACGCAGACCCAAAGCAACAAATGCAAGCAGAAGACAGATGCACCAACAGGCACAAGATGCCAGCGTTTCACAAGCGGGCAAAGAGCTATCGCCCTCACCCTCAGAGCCAGTACAGCAGCCAACTCAGCAAGTTCGTAAACAGGCGGCGACGAAGGTACCGGCCTCAAGCTGGCAGAAGGCTAAACCTAGGTCGAGGAAACCCCCAGAGAAAGGCAATAGACCAGATGCACTTATTGTAAAATGCAAGGACCCAGCCTCATACGCGGAAGTTCTCAAGGCAGTTAAGTCCGACCGAGCGCTCCAGGCTTACAGGGATAAGGTATGCGGAATAAGACGTACAGCTGACGGAGAACTACTCATGCAAATGAGCAAAGCAGGCGATGAAGCAACCGCAATGTTATGCAAGGCAGTGGAAGAAGCCATGGGAGAAAAAGCGACAGTGAAGGCAATCTCTGATAGAGTCTCCATCGAGGTGAGGGATATATCGGAATGGACCACTGGCGAAGAAGTACTAGAGGCAGTCTTTGCCAATATTGAGGGAGATATCCCGGTAGAAGCAGTCCCCAAATTACGCAAAGCATACAGAGGTACCCAGACGGCCAGTATGCTTCTCCCCAAAGAGGTGGCAGATAAACTGCTAGCAAAGGCGAAAATACGCATAGGATGGGCAGTATGCAGAGTGCGGCAGAAAATCATCCCAAGAAGATGCTTTAAGTGCCTAGATTTCGGACACATAGCGTCTAGGTGCAGAAGCGCACATGATGCATCGAATCAATGCTTCAACTGCGGAGGCACAAACCATGCCTCAAAAAGCTGCAGCAATAAACCTGCGTGCATCCTCTGTGTGAGAAACGGGTTAAAGAACATCGAGCACAACACCCTCAACTGGGCTTGCCCGATGTACCAGAAGGCAGTGAGAAGCGACCGGTCCAATTAAGTTTCTCCAACTTAATCTGAATCACTGCAGAGCGGCCCAAGACCTTGTCACTCAAACAGTGCGGGTCAAAGGAATAGACGTGGCACTTATATGCGAGCCATACCAATCCATGCCGGACAGCATTTGGATCCAAAACCAAAAGTATGGAGCAGCGATCTGGAGCTGTGGAAGAACACCACTACAGCTCAGCGAGCGAAAAACAGCAGCAGGATATGTTAGAGCCAGGTGCGGAGACATATACTGGTATAGCTGTTACATAGCCCCAAGCATCCAGCTCGATGAGTTCGAGCGAATTATTGACGATATCGCGACTGATTCGCGCTGCCATGCGCCGACCGTCATAGCTGGCGACTTCAATGCATGGGCGGTAGATTGGGGAAGCAGCAGGACAAACGCCAGAGGAACTATCCTACTGGATGCTTTCGCGTCCCTCAACGCAGTATTGCTGAACACTGGGACGAAACAGACCTACTCAAAGGCAGGACGGGGATCAATAATAGATCTCACATTCGCCAGCCCGTGCCTAGCGAGAAATACGACGTGGGAGGTCTCCGGCGATTACACTCACAGCGACCACCAAGCTATAGTGAGCAACATCGGATCCCTGCGACGGCATCACCATTATGCATGCTGGACACAATCAGCAAACTTTTCGAGAGAATAATTTGCAATCGTCTTGAGAAGGAACTTTTGACCAGACACGGCCTCTCAGACTATCAGTTCGGCTTCAGAAAGGGACGCAGCACGATTGACGCCATTTCGACGGTAGTGAAGATAGCCCGTGATGCCACTGCCGGGAAAAGATGGCAAGGAGGCACAAAAAAGTACTGTCTAGTCACCACATTAGACGTCAGAAATGCCTTTAACTCTGCTAACTGGACGAAGATCCTTCAAGCACTTGTAAGGCTCCGCATACCCAAATACCTGGTGCAGCTGGTGACCACTTATTTCGCAAACCGAACACTGCTGTATGATACTTTGGAAGGACGGAAAACACATCGGGTCACAGGCGGTGTTCCACAGGGCTCGGTTATAGGGCCGATGTTGTGGAACGTAATGTACGACGGAGTTCTCCGCCTAAACACGCCGGCAGGAGTGAAAATCATAGGTTTCGCAGACGACATAGCCATCACGGCGGTGGCTAAAAACCTAAGTGACGTAGAAGCCAAAACCACTGAGACTGTGGTACAAGTCACCAATTGGCTCGACGCAAATGGGCTAAGCTTGGCTCCCCACAAAACCGAGTCTGTCCTCATAAGCAGTAGGAAACGAGTAGAAACCGCCAGTGTGAGAGTCGGAGATCAACTGATAAGATCGAAAGAGGCCATCAAGTACCTGGGGGTAATGTTAGACCACAGACTCAGCTTTAAAAGCCACTTGGAGTACGTAGAAGAGAAGGCTGTTAAAGCCATTAATGCATTAACCGGGATAATGGCGAACATTGGCGGACCACGACAGCGAAGCAGATGGCTGATTTGCAATGTGGTCAGGTCAATCATCCTATATGCATCGCCAATATGGGCCCCTGCAATGGCGGTCCCTTCCTACAGCCGTGGATGCAAAGGCGCGTACAGAAGATGTGCCCTCCGAGTAATAAGTGGTTTCCGAACAGTGTCAGAGGACGCAGCACTCGTCCTCGCTGGAATGGCCCCTCTCGACCTACTAGCGACAGAAGGTAGAAGCCCTCCTACAGATGAGTTGCGACGGGAGGCTACTATGACACAGTGGCAAATGAGGTGGAGGTCTACAACCAACGGCAGCTGGACAAAGAGACTGATAGCGGACATTCGGCCGTGGGTGGGTAGAAAACACGGACAAATCGACTTCTATTTGACGCAGCTACTGACGGGACACGGATGCTTTAAATCCTATCTCTATAGGTTTAAGCACGAGACGGATCCGTTTTGCACACACTGTGCACGGTCCATAGAAGACGCAGAGCATGTCTTTTTTGTCTGTCCGAGATTTTCTGCAGAACGGGAAGAGCTAAGTATAGGCATTGGGAGACCATTCACAGTCGTTGACTTGATGGATATCCTTCTTAGCTCGCAAAACAACTGGGATGCAATTTGCACCATGGCCGCAGAAATCATCAAGACCTTGCGTCGCGCTGAAAGACAGCGCAATTTAAATTCAAATCCTAGATATGGATCTAGTTGAGGCTTTCATGCCTTCTCCCCCTTGTGAAGTAATACTTAGCGGTGGTACCGCGAGAGGGAATCGGAGAATAGGGGTGGTTTTAGTGGGTGAGGAACTCCAAGTCCCACACTTTGAGGCTTTCAATGCTTTCCCCCTATAACAAAAAAAAAAAAAAAAAAAAAAAAAAACGAATAAAGCTCAAAATCAAAGTGAATATCTCCAAGACAATAGAAAAAGAGGTAATAAAAACGGGAAATTTCCATTCGTTGGAAAGTGTTTCAATTGTAAAAAACCTGGTCATCGTGCGAATGAGTGTCGAAATAAGAGATATAATGAAAATGAAAATAAAGAACAATCCAACTGTTTAATGCACAGCGGCATCTGTAACCAAAGAGAACATACATGGTGTCTCGACTCGGGCGCGACTTGCGTTCGAGACGTTTGCTGAGAAAAAGGCAAAAATAATGTTGGCAGCTGATAAATATGTAGAGTCACCCGGTAATGGCACAGTGAAGTTTAAAGCTGGAAATGTAAACATTGAACTTAAAGAAGTTTTATATGTTCCAGAGCTGCATATGAATTTTTTGTCAGTAAGTAAAGCGGCAGAATATGAAAAGTTTGTAACTTTTGGAAACAAAGAAGCGTTAATAAAGAATAAACAAGGCGAAATAATGCTGCGAGCAGTGAAAGAAAACAATTTGTATGTGTATAATATGCCCTCCGAAAACAGTGCGGTACATATGCTAAACGATTTTTCGCAAGCCACAAGGTGGCACGATCGGTACGGACATCTAAATTTTCAAAGTTTGAGAAAACTCGGCGAGAAAAAGCTGGTGATCGGAATGAACATTAAAGACATGTCCGGTAAAATAAATTGCGATACGTGCAATAAGGCAAAGATATGTTC
This sequence comes from Lordiphosa clarofinis, assembly GCA_018904275.1. Lineage (NCBI taxonomy): Eukaryota > Metazoa > Arthropoda > Insecta > Diptera > Drosophilidae > Lordiphosa > Lordiphosa clarofinis. The sequence goes on along the minus strand of JAEIGQ010000288.1, from coordinate 228,094 downwards.
AATGCCATTTCCGCAAAAGTCGGAAAGAGTGACGAAAGGCTTATTAGAATTGATTCACACCGACGTTTGTGGACCAATGAACGTGAAGTCGTTGGCAGGGAATCGGTATTTCGTTACCTTTATAGACGATTACTCGAGAAAAATACACGTTTATCTCATGCGCGCGAAAAACGAAGTTTTGGAAAAGTTTAAAATGTTTAAAAACTATGTGGAGTGCCAAACGAACAGAAAAATTAAAGCTTTGCGAAGCGACAATGGCACAGAATATGTGAACAAAGATTTCACAGAGTTCTTGATCAAGTGCGGAATAAAAAGACAATTAACGGTTCCGTACACACCTCAGCAAAACGGTGTGGCTGAAAGAGCAAATCGTACCATTGTGGAAATGGCCAAGAGTTTGCTAATTCATGCTAGTTTGGATGAGTTTTTGTGGGCCGAAGCAGTGCATACAGCAGCCTATTTAAGGAATAGGTGCCCGACAAAAGCATTGGATGGATTGACACCGTTCCAAATGTGGAAAGACCGTAAGCCATCAGTAAAGCATCTACGAGTGTTTGGATCAAGAGCCTTTGCCCTGGATAAGACTAAAAAAGGAAAGTTCCAGCCAAAGGGGAAGGAGTATATTTTTGTTGGCTACTCCTTTGCAGCAAAAGCATACCGATTGTACGATCCAGAAAAGCGAAACGTATGTGAGCGTCGAGATGTTAAGTTCGTCGAAGGTGAGTTTTCTTCAAAAACAAATGAGATTCACCAAAACGAAGAAATAAATAATAATTTTGCAACAAACATCATTCGCCTTGAGTCCAATACAGATTCTACCATTATGGCTCCAGAGGAGGAGTCTAATGCATCAGTCCAAGGCCAGGACGAGGGTGAGCAGCATGCTGAGCTGCAAAGCAGCGGCAGCAGTAGTATGGACAGCGGCGATGAGGAGGAGCTGTTTGTCAGCGCAAGTGATCCAGAGGCGGAATCAGATGATGACATGCAGGTACGACGTGGCCCAGGTAGACCAAAAATTATTCGCACAGGGCAACCTGGTAGGCCCAAAAAGCAGCATCATGTCCTAAATAATTTGAACAGTCTGGAAGATACAGAGACGCCCCAAAATGTAGAAGAGGCGTTAAGTGGTCAATATGGAAATGACTGGCGAAGATCGATGCAGACAGAGTTCGAAGCCTTAATCGCGAATGACACGTGGTCATTAGTTGATCTACCGAAAGGGCAAAAGGCCATAGGCTCGAAATGGGTATTTCGAATCAAGAGAAATAAATTGGTTAAGATCGAAAGGTTTAAGTCTCGACTCGTTGCCAAAGGCTGTGGGCAACAGTTTGGCGTCAACTATTGGGAGACGTATTCCCCAGTAATACGTTACGAGACGATCAGGATGCTGTTTGCAGTGGCTGCAGAAAAGCAGTTGCACATTCATCAAGTGGACATATCAAACGCATACCTGAATAGCGTGCTTCAAGAAGACGTTTATATGAAGCAACCTGAGCATTTTGTTGATGAAAAGAATCGCGGCAAGGTTTTGAAACTACAAAAGGCGATTTATGGACTTAAGCAGTCTGGGCGTATCTGGAACAACACATTGGACGAGGTCCTGCAAGGAATGGGTTTCAAAAGGAGCAAGAACGAGGCTTGCCTGTACGTCAAAGAGCATCAACATAAATTCCACTACATAGCTGTCTATGTGGATGACCTGATCATTATTTGTCCTACCGAGGAGGACATCACTGCGATCAAGCAAAAGATCGCATCAGCATTCGATATGCAAGACGGTGGTCAGCTGAGCTATTTCCTTGGGTTGGAGATACAAAGAGAAGGCAACCAAGGTCCAATTTGGCTGAGTCAGAAGAATTATATCCGTGGCCTTTTGGACGTGTATGGGATGCAGAAATGCCGGCCAGTGGCAACGCCACTAGACCCTGATTTCCACATTGGTTGCAAGGATGATAAATGTGTAAAGGTAAATATGACACATTATCAGTCACTAATCGGTTCGCTTATGTATTTAGCAGTCTTGAGCCGACCAGATATTTTGCATGCAGTGAGCAAACTGTCACAGCGAAATACAGATCCACACGTGGAACACGAGACTGCAGCGAAGCATGTGTTGCGATACCTTTCCGGTACAATGGGTCTGAGCATTGTCTATCGGAAGTCTGGCGATCCAGTTAAAGGCTTTGCAGATGCAGATTGGGCCAACGATCAGTTGGACAGAAAGTCGTATTCTGGTTATGCATTCTTCTTGGGCGGAAGTGCGTTTTCCTGGACTTCATCGAAGCAGAGCGTCGTCGCACTCAGCAGCACTGAAGCTGAATACATCGCTTTATCAACAGCTGCTAGGGAAGCAGTTTACTTAAGAAGGCTACTGAAAGATATTGGGTGGTCAAACCTGGATCCGATGACCATCTATGGTGACAACATCAGCGCGCAGCATATAGCTAGAAATCCAGTACATCACAAACGAACAAAACACATAGACATAAAGTATCACTTTGTGAGAGAGAAAATTGATTGTAATGAGATTATTTTGGAACATGTATTCAGTGAAAGTAATGTTGCAGATGTGTTAACAAAAAGTTTAAGTAAGCAAAAGCACTGCGGCTTTGTCAAGGATCTTGGATTAATACATTATACAGATAATATGTAGCTTAAGCAAAAGTGTTGAAATTGTATAACTCTATTTCATAGTAAGCAACATATGATCTGTCTAGCATTGTAGAATAACATTATAAGAGAGTAGGGAGCATCTCTGTTATCTCAACCGCTCTCACTCTCACTAGATTTAAGCACTTGCATTGTCATTCTTATGTTCAGTTCTTCTATACCAATTAAACCATTACCTTGCACTCGCTGTGTTGTTCTTTGCAGTCTGGTTATCTACTCCGACACGTGGATATTCCAACATCTAACCATCTAATTATTTAAAAAACTCAGATTTTTAAGAGTGGTGCAACAAGGTTAAATTAATAAAAAACATGTAAATTTAAAAATTTTAGTATATAATTTTGTTTAAGTCTTCATCACTATCTTCGTTTATAATAGTACATTCACCAGTTGTCTTAAATATATTTGTCAGCATCTCGGCAGGCTTGATGATCCTTGACTTGAAAGTTGCATTATCAAGAAAAAAATAACTGCAGGTATATGCGTACAACAGTTAACAGTTCGCATACCATTAGGGCAACTGCAATAGTGCCTTATAATGCAGTCAGGAGTTTTGCCATTATGTGCATACTTATTCAAAATGTAATATAACAATTTCTGTGCCACGACGCTACAAGAGATTTGATCCGAAATGACACGATCACTCGATAGCAGCTTTCCAAATCAATAGATAGCACGCTATCTTGCACAGGATTTCTATTTTGCAGCAATTTATTGTCAACTTTTCGACAAAGAAGCTGGTACATTTGTTTTAAAATTCCGAGCAAAGCTTCAAATGCCTACTTAAATTTGATGACAGTCCGGGATTGTTTTGCTTTCAAGGTCGGCAGCTGATTTCTTTTTCCCTTCATAACCTTTTGCCTTCAAGAACAGCAACAGCATCTCTGAACCATCAATCAACAACAATTATATCTCCTGGGTGGAGCAATTTTTGAAGTCCGTTCTGATCATGTAGTAACTGCTATATAATTGTTTCGTCGCTTACATTGGTAGTATTTGGGCCTGCCATGTCAATAATATAACCATTGAAGGTGCAAATTGTGAATGGATTGCACAAGGAACGTTCTTCTGGTCTGAATATGATTTCTTTTGGTAGATGTAAATGGGTTTTTTTTTTTATGGCGGATCGCAAATGATCACCAATTTATCGTCCCCTACTTTTCACAACAATTTGGTCTTTTCTGTAGTAGTTGCCGTATGAATTAATTTGGTAAGTGCAGATTGGTTATAAATTATTTTGAAAAGCCGTTGCTACTCCTTTTACAAATTAAGAAACCACTTGCGGCGGGGTTATTAAAAATAGTTTAGTAATTATTTTGTTGCTTTTTGCCAACTCCCATTTTGGATTAAAAATGTATTTAAGCCTCTGCCTTTGTACGACCAGTCGAATTTCTCATTGAAGATAAAGATGCCATCAGTTGGTATAATTGCTCCCAGTTAAGACCTATATTTTTAAGTTTTTGAAGTTATATTTTTAATTATATATGTTTGCATGTACATAAGTTTTTGACAAGTCGTAACTTACATAACTGTAAAATATAAAAGCTGCTTATCACTTAACCACTTGGGTTTTACCACTATCCACTTTTAAATTGAGCAATTCGGCAATTTCTGATTTTGAAACTGTACTGAAGCCACAGAATGCAGTCAGATTATTTAAGTCGTGTTCGAAAAACTAGCTTTTTATGCAAGGTTCAAGTCAAGAATCGTTAAGCCTGCCGAGATGCTGACAAATATATTTAAGACAACTGGTGAATGTACCATTATAAACGAAGATAGTGATGAAGACTTAAACAAAATTATATACTAAAATTTTTAAATTTACATGTTTTTTATTAATTTGACCTTGTTGCACCACTCTTAAAAATCTGAGTTTTTTAAATAATTAGATGGTTAGAGGACACGTGAACTGTAAAAATTCCATGGTATTGTCAAAACTGGAAAGTGGTCATTTTAAATTTTGAAAATTTTAACCACGGTTTTTGGACCAAAGGAATAAGAGTAAAAATTTCAGAATTTTATAACGGATAACTGTGTTAAATCTTTTCAATATTCAATCAACAGTTCATGGTAAATCGTGATGTGAGACCAGATATATCGATATGTATGTTTTAGCATTTCTGCAGATTACTCGTCAACCAAAAGACCTATTGACTTGAAATTTGGCATACATACCCTCCTATATAATAGCTACCATCCCTGATTCAAAATATTCAAAAATCTGCTGGGGCAGTTTTCCCAGGCTTATCCGGCTATGCCCTTTGGATTTTTAGTAAACAAACTATCCACAACATAAGAAAATAGTGAAAATTTCGCCTGCGGCGCTAAAATTAATACATTAAACAAACATTTTTTATCATCAACTAAATTTTAACTTGCATAAAATTTTCTGCTCTTTTAAGTAAATATCAAGTCAATGCTGGCGTTCTTAAACTATGATGTATTAAAACATTTGCAAATGTATAAAAACTTCGTCAAAGACGAATTTAGCTTGACCTTCTCGTTTTTTTTATGTTAAATGTGAGCCTTAAGTTTACTTTGTTTATGCTAGTCAAACTATTCCTTAAAAATTTCAAATACTGTCCAAAGAGATAAGTGTCTTTTCAATCTTAATACAAAAAAATAAAAGCTTTTAATTTTAAAAACAATTTCCCCTTTCCTTAATGTTATTTCATTTTATTCTGCATTGATTCTTTGTCTCTCATTTGATCAGTGCTTTTAGTTAAGTTGACTGTCGTAAGACAATGTGGGGAAAGTTTACTTTCACGAGTTAAATATTTGCTCATCTGATCATTTTATAGTTGAATCACTTAACAAAAACGATGTATCCCGCATTTTGCGGCTAGAGTATAACAAAGCAGAAAATTGTTCAGTTCAACCCCACTGCGATGTGATGCGACTCGACTTGGCATTTTTGCATGAAATTTGTGCCGCGCTCTGACGGAGGCTGCTATTGCTGTCAGCTCGTACACCTCCGTCTGCTTCTGCTACTGCTACTGGAGCTTGTTTATGGCATTGGCATGTATGACAGTTGCATTGCATTCAATCAATATGCGCGCACACACACTGAGACGCTCGCACACACCATTCTCATATGTCAGGAGTCAGAATCATACTCAGGAGGAGTCGAATCATTTTCCATCTTTCTATGCATTTTGTGTTGCATACTTTTGTGCTGGCAGCCATTCCATTGGCATGCATTGTTCATCTCCTCCATTTTCTCTCGTCTCCCAGGCAAGAATTTATCAATATGCATTGCGTATGCCTTGCGATTTTGCATACTTATGGCATGTGCCCTGTTTTCCCTCCATTGTGGTGTTGTTGCTTGTTATTAATTTTTTGCATTGTGTTGTGGTCCTCCCTTTTCGTGTTCCTAGGCGTTTAAAAATGCATCCCCCAACTTGTAATATTTCCACTCGCTCCCTCACTGAGCAACATTAAGAGGTTGTCCGTTCTGGCCGCCTGCCACTTGACATTGTGTGTGTCTCGTATTACTTGGCCGACGTTTTGTCACCCCAGCCAGCGAGAGGGAGGGGAGGGGCTGAAAAGAATCTTTGAAATAAAAATAACACTTCACAAACCAAGCCACTCAAGGTCAAGGTGAAGTGCGAGAATTCCATTTCCAACAGATTCCGTTGTTTTCCTTGTTGTACGTGTATTTTTAGGAGACTTAGAGAGATGTAATGAAACGAAATCAATTGTTACACGTATGTTTTTGGGGGAATTGACATTTAATTTGTTGTTTGAGTGTAATAAACGATTCGAGAAGCCAAACCAACATACTAGGCAGACAATTTTTCGAAAGAGAAAGTCTGTTAGAAATTGAATTTAATAGTGCTGAACGATTACTATTCATGCTCTTCTCGAAACCGTAAATGGAATCTACTCGAGAATATATTCGTGCAATGATTTTTTACGTTCGATCTTAAGAACGATATAAAGTGTCACCTGGGACGAGTAAAATTTAAATTAAGATTTCTTATATGCTATTTACCAACACAACCAAAACCAACGAAGTATTACTATAAGCTCTAAATAAATAAATTATAATTAGATTCACCCACATACTTAATAATAAACTTACGCCTGTCAGCATAAGCCAGGCCTCCAAAAAAGGAATTTAAAACAATCCACTGAAAGAATTAAATGCAGGAAAATACCTTGGAGTTTATCTCATACCTTACAAAATGTAAAATATTTAACAAATGTTTGTTTTTTGATTTCTTGATTTCTTTGCATTTCATTAACATTTTCTTGGTAATTTTCTACAATATCAAGGCAGGGCTTGAATTTCATTTAACATTGCCATGCATTTATTTGCCTACTTAATTGTTAATGGATTTTCGTCTACATTCTTACAAAAAGGAAATTCTTGCGATTTTTTTTGGTGCCTTGTTTGACAATTTAATTTCTATCAATCATTTGCTTTATTTGTTTCAGCAACCACAAATCGAATTGCAATTTCAAAAGTTTTGGTTCTTTTCTCTTTGGCAAATTCCATATTATAAAATTTAGATCAAGATTATTTTGGCATGTATCTTAAACCGAAAATTTCACTTCCTAATTGGCTGTGTAAACTTTTAATGGCTGGTGTCATTCGGTCACCTTCTGTTTTGTTAGAAAAGGGCTCACTCCGCTACATCGTCTCCAATGGGAACTGCAACAGCTTAATGAAGATCTTCTGTTTTAGCGCAAAATTTTGTTCAGTGATGATGCGCAATTCTGGCTTAATGGATACGTCAACATGAGCAACTCGAAGAGACTCTCGAACTACGGTACATAAACTAAAATGCACTTTTGGTGTGGATTATGGGCTGCTGGAATCATCGGTCCGAATTTCTTTAAAAATCAGGCCGGACATAACCGGCAATAACTGAAATTGAAGCTCTTAATGTGCTACGCACCAAGAGCTCGCAACATTAGTATATTTAATAATAACACATTTAGGGTATGTTGACCACATAGGCACTTGGGCACATCGACAACTGTTTCCTCTAAACAAATAGCGCACAGCTTGCTCGACCCAGACCCCGACTACAAAAAGTCAGACACTTCTGCCAAAATAGTGCTTCATATTTTGTTTAGAATATTGGTTATAATTTAGTTCTAAAAGTGTTATACATTCTAAACATAAGACGGTTTTTGAAATGAATGTATAGTGTAACTCATATATTACATGTAGAAAGCGCAAACATCGAGGAATATTTTTATTTTTTGAGTTCTCGAGAACATACTACACCAAAGATTTGCACACAGAGAAAAATATCCGTTCGAATTGTAACAAAATCATGAACTTTTGTTGACGATACACAGAAAAAATTTTCGTTGGTTGAATCTACCTATTTTGTTGTTATTTTTTGGTTTACTGGGTCGTTAGTAAAAGTTACCATAAAAATAGTACAGTTACTGCGCTAACTTTTGTTGTCCTATTTATAATTGAAAATGGCCGAATTCGAACTTGGGAATTAGAAGTGGTCTCATCTTTGCGATGTGCAAGATTTTTTTGGTTGGCAGATTCAATACAAGTAAGATTTATGACGCGTTGCCACACGCGCGAGCTCAGCCGAGCCAGTTAAGATGTCGTCCAATTCGTGTTGTAGTCAATGGGCCCTGTGTTCGAGTCACCCCGGAGTAAGAAAAGTTTTTATGAAATTATTAATTAATAATTCGGTGTTTTTCAGAATTAGTACATGGTATTTGCACTGTAATGTGTGTGGTGTTTATACTGCTGCTGTGGTACACATATGAGATTACTGTAAACAATGGTAAACTAACTATTTTTGTTGGTCGGAGCAATTTCGACCGTCATTTTTGGCTGAAATTTACTGTGCTACCGTAATCATTACGTTATGTGTTATGGAACTTTTACTGTAGCTGACGGTTGGTTCAACCCATGTCTATAGGTTGGAGCACTTTAACCACAGAATTGGTTGAATTTACCGACAAAATTTTTTCTGTGTAGTCTGCTAAGCACGCTTTTTCGATATTCATGAACATTCGTTCACATTACGCCATGAACATTTTGTTCTCACCCATGAACGGTTTGGGCTTGACTTTGGGCTTAACTTACGAACATTTTGGACATGATTTAAGAACATTTTGTGCTTGGGTTATGAACGATTCAGGCTTGTTTTAAGAACATTTTGTGCTCGCTTTATGAACCGTTTGGGGTGTTTTTATTTATTTATTATTTCCTTAAATATATAATAAATTAGGTCAAAGAAATTAAATTTAACAACAATGGATGCTTAAAAATAAATGGATTAAATTCAATTTCTCAAATAATATATAATAAATAAAATAATATATTTAAACATTGTTCATTGTTCAATGGATAAATATGAAGTTGAAAACTTATAAACTGTTCAATCCTTTTATTTAGGATTATGTCTTTGATAACCACATTAACCAAAACATACCTCTGCTCGCATTTAAGGTTCGTACTGTCCAGGGCGTGCTGCAAAACTGCCTTTCCCTCTGCCGATTCCTCTAGTAAGACTTTTAATTTATTGCTGTCGTGATATTTCGATATTTCTTTAAAGGCCCAGAAGCTACTGTCGTGATATTTCGATATTTCTTTAAAGGCCCATACGGACATCCAAAGTTCGTAATTTAGCTAACTTCACCTCATGTTTCGTCGCCGTGGAACGTAAGAGCAGTGTAACCAGACTTAAGAAAAAATTACGCCAAAAAATATGTTTATGATATTTCTTATTTAATTGGCGGTGGGTCACACTGCTCGATCATTTGTATTTTGTTTTGATGCCAAGTTATTTTTTTGTAGAAGCTCGGCCACTTCTCCCCAAGCCTTGTTCACAAAATTAAAGTCCGAGTGTTTGGGGTGGAAAATATCGAAAATGACAACTCGCTCTTTCACCACCAAAATTCAAAACATTTTTTTGTCATGCAAAACCACAAAACGATTCTTTCGCTTTTGTTTTTCTTACATGTTCTTTTAATATTTTATTTTTTAATTCACTTTAGCTAAAACCAGTCCAGCTGATCGATGCAGGTAGAAGCAGAGTGGATTAACTTGGTGCATTCTCAATGCTGCTTCAGCTGGTCAAAGCACAATAAGGCCCACAGCCATCTTTCATCGTATCCACAAATGTGCTGCTAAGTGCAACATTGTCTGTTAAGTGTAACTTTCAACTTCGCTCCTCCGTACATGCACAAAGTTTATGAGGCGAAGTTGTAACTTCTGCTTCTTCTTCCCTAAAATTTTGTATGAAACTTCTCGCTACTTCTGATGTCCGTATGGGGCTTAATGTAATAATTTATACAAAATATTTTTAATATATTATATCATCAGAGTGCTTAAGTTCCTCGTCCTCGTCCTTGCCGTAGGCCTCAGTTGTACCTGTTAGCTTAAGAGGGGACTTTATAACACGTAGTATCTGTAGGCACGCTCAACTTTAGCGTTGAACCATGGCAAGGACAAACTCTGAATCGCAAACGAGGCTAGCTCAAAAAATCTTTGATTCCCTTCAGTCATTGAAAGCAATTACATCACTCAAAAACTTTATAGTTTCTTCGTTATTTTCCCATTTCCCTAAATATAAATAATATTATTAACCCCATATTTTCCTAATATTGGAAAATTCTTCCAAAATGGGAAAAAACTTTTTATTTGGTTGTAAAATGTAGTGAACTTAAAATATGTAAATAAGAGAAGAAACATATGTTACATATACTTTAACCTAATAACACAGATATTTTTACACATACATACATCAATTACACAGGCCAACAAAATGACCATCTTTGTGAGGTACAGCCCTGTTGATTTAAAAATATGATAAGATTATGTTTACTGATTCCTAAACTGGGTTCGGTTTAGCTCCATCAGCTCTTCTTTCCAAGATATGGCGGAAAAACGAAAATCTTGCATTTTTGGCACTCTAGGATTTATAGAGGCCTCACTAGGAATAAATGTCTGAGTTTATGAGCTATTTACGATAAAGAACATATCATTGCAAATTAAAAAAATCATAGGGACCATATAAGTCCAGCGGAAAGTGTCTAATTTGGCCTTTAAAGAGAGACATTTTTCGATTAATCGCCAGAAAAATCACAAAATTAGATCATATATTTGGCTATACGCTCAGATGGCAAAAATAATTATTCAATAACTGCACTAGCTTTAACGGGCTATAAAAAATGCTAAAAATGCTTTAAATCGAAAATGTCTGACTTTAGAGGCCAATTTAGACACCTTCCGCTGTACTAATATAGCGGCTATGATTTTTAAAATTTGCATTGATATGTACTTTATCGCAATTAGTTCATAAATTCAGATAATTATGCCTAGTGTGGCCTCCATAAACCCTAGAGTGCCAAAAAGTCGACTTTTTGGTTTTTCCGCGATATCTTGGAAACAAGAGCTGATTGAACTAAATCAGTATCATTGATACAGTTTTGTTCAGTGAAGTCTATATTAACATAATCTTTTAAAAATAGACCTGCACCAAAATAACTGTTGGGCTGTGTTATTTTTGGTCAAAAATGTTTTGTTTGTCTGATTTTAATCCTATAATTGCCGCTTTCCATCCTTCTGGTTTTATCCGTCGTCTATTTGTGAATTTGTCAAACATCTCCTCGTCATCTGTTGTTTTTGCCACTTTTCATTTGTAATTAATGCCGCATAAACAAACTTTGTTTCCTGCACGTCTTCTTTGAAGTTAAGTGAGTTTGTGCCTCTTTGCTGGATTCTTAGGCTTTCTAACATCATACGCGTTCGCTCTCTTCTCTCTTTGTCAAGTTTGTTTGCCAGCAGCTGCGCGCAAAAAACTGAAAAGATTGTTCCCAAAAAAAATGACAAAAAAATGCTAGAAAACATGACAAAAAAGTTTTAGTTCATTTTATGAAGATAATTTATTACTCATTACATTCTAAATCTCTAATTATATCGTCGACATTTTCTGAATCATAGGATTCGTTTGACTTAATCAATTTTAGATACTTTTCCGGTATCTGATAATAATGGCAACAGGCATCTTGCCGTCGTAGACCAAACCTAAAAAACCAAATAGGAAATAGAAATAATGTATAATTCTATTTTAATAATTACTTACCTGATACTTAAAATTGCATTCAGAGTTTTTATTTGAATACGGTTTCGCAACTTCGTTTTAACCAAGTTTACTTGGCTAAATACGCGTTCCACCCCTGCATTTGACCACGGCAATGACATCATATTAATAGCAAATGTTGCCAATTCCTTAAAAGGATTATTTCCTGCCGAATCTTTGTATTTTTTTACCTCACTCCAAAATTCGATAGTGCTATAGGTGTTTGTCCATTCAGTAAACTGGACCATATTATATTGAGAAACAATATTTTCTATACAATATGATGGCATTTTAAAAAGCTGCAAAATTGAAGTTATTGGCTCCTTTTTTTTGTCGCAATACATTTTCAACAGAAAAAGTGTCTATTTTCTGTAAAGTTGAAATGTTGTCGGGAAGTCTGAAAATAAATGGATATATAATTTAACTTCATGCTAAGTGATAGATCTTATTATAGTGCTTTTACCTTTGTTTTAACTGATTTATTAAGTCAATAATAAAATCAGTACAATGATGACGAATTGCACCTTCGGTGGTGTCATCAATTTTGGCTTTTAAACTATTTAAATTAGTTTCAAACTCGTATCCCAAGTAAAGAGTCCGATTTATGAAGGGCTCAACATCGTCAGTAATAATATTAACATCGACGTCATTCGGTACTACATTGGTTTTCAGAAAACTGCTTTTGCAGTATTTACAAAAGGACTTGTCAGGGTCCTTCCGATCCCGACACAGCCATTTTTCAAAATCTGGCTGCTTTACCCAAATATCGCGAAATTTTTGCTTATATACTTCTTTAGGCATTTTGCTACAAGTTACACATTAAAAGTGCGCCAATTTCGCCGATAACTCTGTATAGCAGAGATGGGCGCCCATCTCTGCTGCATAGCGATTGTAACCTCTAAGTGCGATAACACCAATGTTGCATGTATCATTAATACTAAAAGAAATACTAAATTTGATGATGAAGCAAAAATTGAAAACAGCAGCAATCAGGAAATCTGTCAGGTTTTTGTCAATCCCATCATTTATTTTGTCAGTTTTTTGAACATGTTCAAATGGTTTAAGTATGCTACTTAAACTACTTAAACCATTTAAACATGTTCAAAAAACTGACAAAATAAATGATGGGATTGACAAAAACCTGACAGATTTCCTGATTGCTGCTGTTTTCCTGACAGATCTGTCAGGAAAACTGCTAAAACGGCAACACTGATGTTTACATCAGCGTTGGCCCTCGGTTCCATCCCGGGGGCGAAAACATTTTCCTATTGACACATACATGACCCGAACGCTTGCCGAAGCTGACATCGAGAGAGTAAGACAGCGTCAGTCGCTTGACAGAGTTCGAAGCGATTAGGTCGAAGCAAATTCACGGAGGTTTGTTTTTACACACTAACATACTTTCACTTTTTGGCCTCGCTCTCGCTGGCCATCGCTGGTTTACATTGTCAAAATCAGCTGTGTGTCCCGTCTCTGTTAAGTGTTGTGCTAGTGCTGTTGTGGTCTTTTGTTTATTCGCGTCTCGTCTGTGTTCCGTTATTCTCGTTGAGAGTGCTCTCTTTGTCGTTTCCACGTATACACCAGAGCAGCTCTCTCCCTCTCTTCCAGTTCATCTTATTTTATATACTACGTTCTGTTGTTGTTGTTTCTCAATTTTGTCTTTGGCATTCGTGAATAATCGTCTTGTACTTGTGTGCGCTTTGTATGCATTTGTTATGTTGTTGGTGTCTCTTGGCATTATTTTCGCGATCGTTTGTTTGTTTGTTAAATTGTCAACATATGGGACGCTGATGTATTGGCGTGTTGCTTCTGTGTTTAATTTGTTTATGTTTTTATTTTTTCCTTTTTGGCTTATTACATCTGTTATGAGTTTGTCAATCAGATGTTCTGGATAGCAGTTTTTTATTAGGTTTGACTTTACTTTTATGTATGTTGCTGGTTTAAAACTTTCATTACTCAAGGTATATGCTGTTCGTATTATGTTCCTAACTTTGTTTATTTTTTGGCTTATTAGCTGGTTTGAGTGATAATTCATTATTCTACCATTATTCAAAATGCAGACTCCCTGAAGAAGACGTTGCAAACGTCGAAACGCGTAGGAGAAAAATGGGAATAAAATAAAATGTTTTTATTTTCATGAACCACAACGGCCATAACAACCCATACGAGGTAACTCAACAAATCTAGCACAAATTGGCCCACTACATAAACCACTTTAAAATATGTCATTTTTTTGAAGAATGCTGTGATTTTCAGGCAACCTGAAATAATTTAAATGTCTTAATACAATGAATTTTATGAAAATCCGAAAATCAGATCAGCAGAAGACAACTTAAATAAATTAAAACGAGAGCGCAAGTTAAAGTCGGCTCTATCCGACTTCGATATACCCGTTACTCATGAAAAAACATGTTTAACAGTGTTCCTGCGATCCTTAGCGCGAACATCTGAAAAGTATGCAACACTTTTTTAACTGGGCTATTATTCACATTTTTGCTCATAACTTGAGAACCGCTCGCCTGATCCTTATTATTTATTTGGCAAATTTATTCGGTTTGCTAATTACTAACTATCTCTAAAAGGTACGAATCGTTTATCTTTAAAACTGTAGAAGATATAACGTTTTTTCTGAATTGCGGGGGCGGGAGGGGGCGTGGCCAAAATTTGAAATAAACTTGATCTGCCTGCATGTATAAGAAGCATTTGTCTCATACATGTCAAACCTCTATCTCTTACCATCTCTGAGATCTAGGGTTTCATACAGACGGACGGACGGACGGACGGACGGACGGACGGACAGACGGACGGACGGACAGACGGACATGTCTATATCGACCCGGCTGTTGATGCTGATCAAGAATATATATACTTTATATGGTCGGAAATGATTCCTTCTGCCTGTTACATACATTTGCACGACTTTAGTATACCCTTTTTACTCTACGAGTAACGGGTATAAAAATTAACTTCAGCTTCTGTTGTTTTATAAGATCAACTATTAAATTTGTGCAGCACATGCTCAACTTGATTTAATACTCTTTCCATTTGAAGCATTTAAATCTGCTTCTCAAACTCATATCTTTAATATAAATCTTTGAAAGCCAATTTTTCCAAATAGTCCACATGTAGTATTTTATTATTGGTATCAGATGGAATAACTTGTAGAGATTGATAGCAACAAAAAGAATTTTCAACAGGCCGGATGCGTCAGTGTCATTGATTTAAAATATCTCGTTGATATGTGGCATTTTCAATAGCATTGAATCTTATTGTTACTTTTCAAGAACTGCTCGAGATTATTCGAGAGGTATCAGATTTATACTTCCGAAGCAAAGCCTTTCGAAGCCATTTATCGTGGCATATGGTAAGTGTGAATTATTGTCGATAAATGACTGACAAAGGTGAAAAACTATTGATTTGCTCCAAAACAAAAATAAATCTAAAAAGAAGCCGAAATAACTTTTAAAAAAGCCAGAAAAAAAAGCCCGAAGTGATGGGGAAAAAGCTGATTTGGCAACACTGGTGTGGTGTTAGTTGTGAATGGGTGGGAGGTGGTAAGGCGAGGGCGATGTACTTTTTTGCTTATAACTTGAGAATTTCTTCGGCAATCGATACATTTTGCTAATTACTAAATATCTCTAGAAGGTACTAAACGTCTATCTTCAAAACTGTAGGAGATATAACGTTTTTTCCGAATTGCGAAGGCGTGGCCAAAATTGAAAATAAACTTGATCTGCCTGTAGCTATAAGAAACATTTGTCCCATACATGTCAAACCTCTATCTCTTACCATCTCCGAGATCTGTTTGTTCATACGGACGGACAGACAGATAGTTCAATTTATGAACTATAGTTCAAAAAATGAACTAAGAAATACATAGTTTAAAGCCCAGACCTAGTTCATTTTAAAGACTAGTTCATTTGAACTAGTTCAAAAAATTCTTATGTTTGGGTCGTTCTTTCATAAACCAAACAGTTTCAAAATTTTTCATTTTGTTATACCCTGTCCCCATTAAAAGGTTATCATGAAGTTGTGCAAATGTATGTAACAGGGAGAAGGAAGCATTTCCGAATATATATTCCGGTATATATATTCTTGATCAGCGTCAACAGTAGACTGGCCCTTCAAAATAGATTTCAAAATACCGGGCGTTTTGGTCCCAATAGAAATGAAAAAAAGTTTGGCTACGATCGGACTTCATTTAGTGGACACGCGCTCGCCCTTAAAATCGAATTGAAATAATTGAAAATTGAAATATATGGAATATGAGGGGGATGAGTTTCGAATTTAATCTCTAAAGACTCGAAATTCTTGAGTGTTATTTCTTATGTGTTACTTCTTTTTATATCCTTTTAGGGGAATATCATAGCAACACTTTTAATAAAAATGTGTCTTATTTTGAGCGTAAACTTGGCCAGAATCATATCAAAAGTGTCAATTTTTAAAATTTTTTTTTGGTATTTTTTTTGAAGAATTTTTAATATATATGAGATTCTGATTTTTGCTCTTGCCCGGGCGGCAAAACTATCGTTTTAGTCCCAAGAGATATAATAATTAGTTTGGCTGCTATTGGACTATATTCAGTGCACGCGGTCTCGCCCCAAAACCCAAAAATTGTAAATATACTGCCAATATATGGGACAAGATTCGGATTAAATCTCTAAAACTTAAAAAAAAAATTCTTAAGTGGTTTTTCTCTTTCGCAAACACACAAGGTGTCCTGCTTGGTACGGCAATTATAAATATCTGCCGTTCGGGAACGAATAGAGCACGCGCTCTTATTGATTCGGACTCCGAAGGGACTTTTATAACCGAGCGACTTTCTGATTTGATCCAATTGCCATTCCAAACTATTCAGGCCCAAGTGTCAAGACTTAATGGAACAGTCTCTGCACAATCACAGAAGCTGCTCCACTTTACAATGGGATCTCCGACGATGCCAAGACTACAAGTAGAGGCGTCAGCTTTTGTACTGCCACACTTAGCAGGCAACCTTCTGACCTATACAATCCCACTAAGTGATTTAAAAGATCCACACTTCTATAAGAGTACTGAAGTAGACGTACTTATTGGCGCGGATATACTTCCTTCCATACCGCTAGGTGGGTCGCAAACAAACATTTGCGGCACGCTCCTTGGGCCAGAAACCATTTCCGGGTGGATACTCACAGGCCCATTGTCGAAGACCACCAACAACAATTCTATTTCTTCCTATTCAACGCAAGTTTCCATAAGTCAAGAGGCTACACAAGATTTACTTCTCACCAAATTTTGGGAGGTGGAGGATATTTCAGTAAAATTGGTAAAAGTGTCTGATTCCATCTGTGAATATAATTTGTTCGCACCTCTACAAGAGATAGAGACGGCAAATAGGTTGTCACTTTATGTACGGTTTTGAAGCTTTTAGGCGACGAACGACAAGACGGCGAATTAAAAGCACTTCTCCACACGCACTCACTCTGATCAAATGGTAATCACCAAAGCGAAGAGAGTCTGGATCTGAGCTTCATCGAGTGCAGTTGCGTGCTGGTCGCGGGCATATAATCGTTTTGCCCATTTTCTATTTTATATTAATTCTTATTTCTTGCAATCTGTTAATAAAGTGAAATTTGAAGTCTGTAATTAGTCACTCTGAATTGGCTTATTTATTAAATTGAAGGAAAAGTCCGCCAAGCAGATTTTGCTCATCTATAAAGGGCGAGCTTCACAACATTTTTCGTGGCCCATGAGGGGAACCTTCAATCCCGACTATTACAAATCATTCAATTTCATTAAGTGCAAATTAAATTCAAACATCCTACATATATAGTCATATAAATCATACCAGCCGCGCTGCACATAATCCAACAACACAACGGCAAAACACCGTTACATGAAGACAAGCACAAAGAAGAAGTCGCAAACACTAACCAAAGGTGTCACTTCTTCACTTCACAGGTGAGTGTTTGTTGTAGGTGTTTTTGTGTTGTGATCAAAGTGAGTGCATTTCATTGCTCAAGTTTCACACAAGCAAATAAAGATGCCACTGGATCCGGATTCAGACGCTGATATCGACGGCCTATTTGCACTTCAGTAAGATTTGGTTGGTCGGACAGCCCAGAACGAACAACTAAACCCTATTTTCAGCTGCGTTTACGTAAATTAGAAGACCTGTTAATTGAATTCAATAAAAACCATCACCAGCTGATAATACTAAAATGTCCAAGTTCTCATTCATACATATCTACCGCGGTAGCCTTTCAGTTCGACGAGGATTACACATCAATTGCCTGCGCAATATCAGAGGCATACGAGAAGACATTCTGACAGTTAGTAGCAGAAGACTCATCTTCATCTGCGCCTCTTGGAAATACAACCATAATAGCAACTCCATCATCTGTACAGCTACCTAAGCTCCCCATACCAACATATACTAGCAAATTTCTAGACTACACTGCATTTTATGATGCCTTTACCCAGCTCATTCACAAAAACAAAAAAAAGGACTGGCAACGCTTCCGCAGCCGCCCTACAGCCCAGATGTGGCCCCGCGGACATTTTTTGTTTCCTTGCCTCAAAAGGCCGATGAAAGGCAAGCATTTTGAGACGACAGAGTGGATCCACCCACATGCACCCGCGGCTCTCATGGCTACACCGGAGAATGCCTTCCGTGACGCCTTCAATGCTTGAAAATCGCAATGGCAGCGCTGCATCGATCCAGAAGCTGCCCATTTTAAAAGTTTTAAAAGAATTGTAACTCTATAAACTTTTTTAAATCTATTAATTTTTTTTTTAATAAATTTTTTCTCGGTTTCTCGGACATTAGTACATTTTAAAATTGCATAATAAAAAGTCCATCATGTTGAAGAAGATATAAGAAGGCAGTGTAATTTGTTGTTGCGTCCCGCGTTGAAAATGGGAGGACGGCCGCTTAATTTGCTGTGCATGTCTTTTGTAAGCTGCAGTAATATAAAATTCCCATACTCTATGGACATGAGGCGCAACTCGACCCGGAAAGAGCACACGGAAAAATCTTTCAGCATTTAAAAAACGAATCAAGCGAAAAGGATCTCAAGTTCGATTCAACACAAGTTCAAGTGTCTTCTTATAGCCTATTTCCACTGAACAAATGAAGCTTCATTTCATGAAATGACAAGAAATGAAGAAAATGATATCATTTCTTCCATACGAATTGTCACTTCATTTTGCCTTTCATTTCTGAAAAATGATGACATTCCCCACGAAGGAATC
Organism: Lordiphosa clarofinis; assembly: GCA_018904275.1. Lineage (NCBI taxonomy): Eukaryota > Metazoa > Arthropoda > Insecta > Diptera > Drosophilidae > Lordiphosa > Lordiphosa clarofinis. Next base: position 209,123 of record JAEIGQ010000288.1, on the reverse strand, counting down.
TGGTATTTTTTTTAAAAATACTAGCTACTCTTTGGCATTACTCGCTACTCTCTGGAAACGGAAAGTGTCATCAATAATAATTTGTTAATTTGAATTTAAATAGTAGGCGCAATTTTGTTTAAAACATAAATTAGTCAATAAAAGTTCTGTATTTAGCTTTCAGTTGATAATTCAGGATGATAACAATGCGTTTGCCCCTGAAAATTGCTGTAATTTTTTGCTAAATATTCCACGTGAGTTTGAAAGTGGCGCCTGTTATTTTAATCAAACTTTATAGCTGTTTTTCACAACGTATCGTTGTGAATGTTAAACAAATGACAATTTGTCAATGGAAACGGCAAAATTTTTAGAAATGAAAATGACAAGAAATGAAGCCAGTGAAAATAGGCTATTAGACTTTACTTCAACCAGATATTTCACCTTATCAGGCTCGTCTTTGGTTATTAAAAAGAAAAATAAACATAGAAGAAGAATTCGTGTAAAAAAAAGGGCAGTTGGAAATAACACCCATACATACACACTACGTTTACATTTGTTTACATTTTAAAATTGCGTGTGAATTATAAAAAGTCCATCATGTTGAAGAAGATATAAGAAGATGATGAAAATGGGAGGAAGCCCGCTAAATTTGCTCTGCATGTCTTTTGTAAGCTGCAGTAATATAAAATTCCCATTCTCTATGGACATCAGGCTTGTCTTTGGTCACAAAAAAAGAAAATAGTAGAAAAAGAATGGAAAAAGGGCCGTTGGATATAACACAAAATAAGTCGCAGAAAGACCAGCAGCAGCGGGAGCAACTGCAGCAGAAGAAGCAACTGCAACAGCAGCTGGAGGAGAATATATAAATGATGATAAATATATAAAACTCGTTAAAAAAAGAAAAATAATAAATAATTCAAAATCAAAGCACGTTAAAAGTTAGGATGTTGTCAGGGCAACATCCAGAAATGAAATGCTAAGGTTCCAGCTCGCAGTCAAGTCACATAAGTTTTCTACAAATGACCAGCCTACTTAGTTAAGTCAAATATGCCAAATAAAAGGGGTGAACCTCGGAATTCGAAATAATATGCTGGAAACTCCTATACGGGCGGAAATAGATTCGTTGTGGTGCCAATAGATATAAGAAAAAGTTTGGCAGAGACCGGACTTCATTGACCCTCAAATTGAAAATTTGAAATATGTGGAATATAAAAGGAATGAGTTTCGGATTTAATCTCTAAAATTAAAAAAAAAATTTCTTTCTTTTTATATCCTTTAAGGGGAATATCACACCAACATTTTGAATATTAACGTTGGATAAGTGTGTTTGAACACTAGAGCGGACCCAAACCGGAAAAGTGAAAAAAGTAGGTCTCTGCAATAGACTGGTCCAGTTGTAAGAAATTCTGAAAGTTTGACACAAAAAAATAATTTCCATATTTTTTTCGGAATTTTAGTTGTAGATAAGCCCATGGCAAGAGGCCTGTGAAGTTCGAAAATTGTACTTAATTTTGGTGGACTCGGCTTAAACGGTAAAAAGCTGAAACTTTGCACACGTGTGTTTTTTATGCTCCGCTTAATAATGAAAAGGCTTACATCCCTTATTGCGCTGTAATCCTTTTTCGACACTTTAAAATGTTTTATGAACAGAAATATTTTAAGCACGTACAGCGCTTTAGGCATCCATCGCGCACGGTGCATGGCTCCTGGGGATCGAAAACGTATATTTTCAAATGAGTTATCCCCGAGAAAAATTAATGCAAGCTCTATTAATTCTTTGTAGTCGGCACGTAAGAAAGATTCCTTAAGTTGTTGGCGGCAATATCCGATTGTTCCGTCTCTTATATTACTTAAGACTACTCTCACTTTTTCGTCAAGGATTCCGGGCTCAAACTTAGACTTGTTAATGTTAGGCCCTGCCTTCTTGAATCGCTCAAAAATTGCCACTGTTGGTCCAGAGGTTTCACCGAATTTCAAAAAAATTTCATTTCATATGTCTACAAGCAGGTTTTAGAAGTGGACGATGAAGTTTTTGTTCCAATAAATGACAAGCACCGTTTAACTGACCTGCATTTGATGATGTTGTGTTAAAGCACTTTCTGACATGGCTTCACCAGTGGCAGATCGAATTCTTGGTACACCCAGCAACTGGACTCCACATTGTTGAGATACAAGAATTGGATTACGATCAACTAATTGGTTTCCTGTTATGTCTGATAGAATTTTCGTATCCCAATGAACAACAAAATATTTTATCTAGAAAAGAAGTTCGGTAAATGTATTAGTTAAATTAATAGTTTAAGGAATCATTGAGTATAACTCTTTACCACAAAATTTTGTTTAATCATCTTAGCCGTTTCCGCTCGGTTCTTTATCCGGGCTCGTCGAATTGTTGATCTCGATATAACCAATTCATCTGAGTTGTGACCTAATGATCCAGCTACTGCACTTATGGCCCGTACGGCTAGATAATCACTCAACCCAATTCCATCAAGCGTCGATAACAACTTGCTGACAATAAAATTGTCTTTCTTTGGTATTTAATTGGCTTTTTGGTACCTTGAAACTTCAGCATTTAATAAAATGTTAATAAAATTTAGGGAACAAAAATTTTTACAATTTTATTTAATTTAATTTGTTTGTGGGTTACTGATTTGATGTTTTTGAGGACGCGTTTGTATTTATTATATAAGTCTTTTATTTTAATAACATTTTTTGCGGCAGATATAGATTTAATTTTCAGTTTCTTTATTAATAACTTTGCACTAAAATCCGGGTCGTTCTTATTGTAAATATGAAAAAAAAAAGATTTTGCAATAACACGCGACGGGTTAGGATTTTTTTCAAACGATTGTTCGAGTGCCCAATCAATAAATGATACTTTAATGAAGACATTTTAATTGATGAATTGAACAAGACACCAGTTGAATTGTTTATTTTTAAGTTTTTAAATTCTTAAGGGGGTATTCTCCTTGTCATGGCTGTTTTTGGACCTTTTAAAAAAAAAATCTTATTTGAAAACGCAAAGAGTTTTTCCAATTCTGTTTTTTTAATTATGTTAAAAACAGATTAGAGTAAAGAAAAAATTTTTTACTGCTTCGATGCTAGGGCTGTTCCTAAAGTTATCGACCGTCAAAGTGGGTGTCTAAAAAAAAGTTATAGTGCTGGCAGCCGTGATTCCAGGTCTCCACGATGTCTAAAATAACGAGAGCGCAAGTTAAAGTCGGCGCTAACCGACTTCGATATACCCGTTACTCATGAAAAAACATGTTTAACAGTGTTCCTTAGGGTGAACATCTGAAAAGTATGCAACACTTTCTTAACTCGGCTATTTTTCACATTTTTGCTCATAACTTGAGAACCGCTCATCCGATCCTTATCATTTCTTCGGCAAATTTATTGGTTTTGCTAATTACTAACTATCTCTAACAGGTACGAATCGTCTATCTTTAAAACTTTGGGAGATATAACGTTTTTTCTGAATTGCGGGGGCGGGAAGGGGCGTGGCCAAAATTTGAAACAAACTTGATCTGCCTGCAAGTATAAGAAGCATTTGTCTCATGCATGTCAAACCTCTATCTCTTACCATATCAGACGGACGGACAGACGGACAGACGGACATGTCTATATCGACTCGGCTGTTGATGCTGATCAAGAATATATATACTTTATATGGTCGGAAATGATTCCTTCTGCCTTTTACATACATTTGCACGACTTTAGTATACCCTTTTTACTCTACGAGTAACGTGTACAAAAAGTCAAAACGGGGCTATAATCAGAATAGATGTAATTCTGTTCTGAACCTCGAAAAAAATTTTGTGATTTTATATATCTCCTACTGTTTTAAAGATAGACGGTTCGTACCTTCTAGAGATAGCCAAGTAATTAGCCAAATGAATCGATGTTCAGAAGAAATGATAAAGATCGGATGAACGGTTCTCAAGTTATGAGCAAAAAAGTGAACCAAGCCCGCCCGCTACCATACAAAAAATGTTGCATACTTATCGGATGGTCACCCTAAGGAACGCAGGAACACTGTTAAAAGTGTTTTTTCATGAGTAACGGGTATATCGAAGTCGGTTAGAGCCGTCTTTAACTTACGCTCTCCTTTTTTGACAAAATGGCGGCCATAAAAAAATGAAAAATCGATTTTTGGCCTTTTCTTTTGTTTTTTGTAAAAAAAAATATGTTACGATTTTTAATAAAATAATGATTGAGGATCAGACCACAATGGTGACAATTCTGCGTCGATTTCAGTTTTGATCATCAAAATCGGTTCGGTGTAACTGGAGATATCATGGCCGCCAGTTCGAAAAACGTGGTTTCGAGATAAACGCGTTTAAAGTTTCAAGTTCGTTTTTTGGGGAAAAAAAAAATCAAAAATCAGAAAAGCAGTTCTAGAATGGTGACAATTCTGCGTCGATTGCATATAACTTTATCAAAATCGGTTTAGTAGAACTGGAGAAAAGTGGCTTGGCAGTCCGAAAAAGTTGCTTTAAAAGCATAGCTGTTAAGTAATGATTACTAATCGTAATGATTACATATTTTTAGATGCTGACAAACATATTTAAGACAACTGGTGAATTTACCATTAACAACGAAGATAGTGATGAAGATTAAAACAACATTAAATACCAAAATATGTATATTTTTATGTTTTTTTATTAATTTGACCTTGTTGCACCACTCTTAAAAATCTGAGTTTTTATACCCGTTACTCGTAGAGTAAAAAGTGTATACTAAAGTCGTGCAAATGTATGTAACAGGCAGAAGGAATCATTTCCGACCATATAAAGTATATATATTCTTGATCAGCATCAACAGCCGAGTCGATATAGCCATGTCCGTCTGTCCGTCTGTCCGTCTGTCCGTCCGTCCGTCTGTATGAACACCTAGATCTCAGAGATGGTAAGAGATAGAGGTTTGACATGTCTGGGACAAATGCTTCTTTTATCTGCAGGCAGATCAGGTTTATTTCAAATTTGGGCCACGCCCCCTCCCGCCCCCGCAATTCGGAAAAAACTTTATATCTCCTACAGTTTTCAGGATAGACGATTTGTACCTTTTAGAGATAGTTAGTAATTAGCAAAACGAATAAATTTTCTGAAGAAAGGATAAGGATCGGATGAGCGGTTCTCAAGTTATAAGCAAAAATGGGAAAAATGGCCGAGTTAAAAAAGTGTTGCATACTTTTCAGATGTTCACCCTAAGGAACGCAGGAACACTGTTAAACATGTTTTTTTATGAGTAACGGGTATATCGAAGTCGGTTAGAGCCGACTTTAACTTGCGCTCTCGTTTTTATTAATTAGATGGTTAAAGGACACATGAACTGTACAAATTGCGCGGAATTGTCAAAACTGGAAAGTGGTCATTTTAAATTTGGAAAATTTTGACCACGGTTTTTGGACCAACGGGATAAGAGTAAAAATTTCAGAATTTAATAACGGATAACTGCGTTAAATCTTTTCAATATTTAATCCACAGTTCATGGTAAAACGTGATGTAAGACCAGATATATCGAGATTTATGTCTTAGCATTTCTGCAGATTACTCGTCAACCAATAGACCTATTGACTTGAAATTTGGCATACATACTCTCCTACATAATAGCTACCATCCCTGATTCAAAATATTCAAAAATCTGCTGGGGCAGTTTTCCCAGGCTTATCCGGCAATGCCCTTTCTCGTTTTACCGAAAACATTGCTCCATTAAAAAGGCTATATCTTCTAAAGTATTTCGAATCAAAAAATCTTTTTATACCCTTGGAGAGGGTATATTAAAATTGTCCGGTTGTTTGTAACGCATAGAAGGTAGCATCTCCGACCACATAAAGTATATATATTCTTGATCAGCATGACGTGCTGAGTTGATACAGCCATGTCCGTCTGTCCGTCCATCTGTCCGTCCATCTGTCCGTCTGCCCGTCCGTCTGTCCGTCCGTCTGTTTCTATGCTATCTTCTCCGTCAGTTTTAAAGCTATCTCAACCAAACTTTGCACGAAGTCTTTTGGTACAAATACGCTGCACATTTGTCGGAACCGGCCGGATCGGATGACTATAGCATATAGCTGCCATAAGAACGATCGGTTGAAAAACTAGTTTTAGTGAGAAAAACTTTTTTGTTTTCAATGCTATCGCTCCCAACGCTCGTATTGATAAGTTTTTAATGATTTCACATAATTTCAACAAGATTTGTTAAAATCGGACCACTATATAGTATAGCAGCCATACAAACTGTCAGGCATATATCAAGCTCCAAGGGTATATAAACTTCGGTCAAGCCGAAGTTAGCTTGCCTCTATTGTTTCTAGTAAGTCCCGATATTTCGCACTGCACTGCGGAAAAGCGCGATCTTATCAAAAAAATTTTGGTCAGTTGGTAGAATGCTCCAACAAAATGATTAAAAACGCCGTAAACTATGAAGAAAAGATTGAAACACGCGAACAAAAACGATCTACGACCTCTTCATGTCAAAAGATTGATTCGTCAAAGCAAGGAGGATCCCTTCATGATCAATGAATATCATGGAGACAGTAATGCTACCCAGTTGCAGAACACGAAATGCCGCTCGTATAGGTCTTTCAACAGGACAATGACCCCAATCACACCAGCAAGAAAGCAAAGGAATGGTCCAGGTCAAACTCTGTGAACGTTTTGGAGGGGCCTTCGCAGTCGCCTGACCTAAATCCCAAGGAAATTCTATGGTCTGATGTCGTATCGGATCACTTTGGGAAGAAATTACAGAGTCCTCGTCCAAAATTCCGCAAAAAAGGAGGCCAGAACTTAGTTGAATCCATGCCAAGACGCAGCGCAGCTTTTATTGCCAATAAAGGACACTGTACTAAATGTTTAATGATAAAGATAGATTTAGTATTAATTGTTCAAAATTGTTAAGTTATGAATTCGTTACTTATTGGTAATTTTTATTAGCTATTATTTGTTTTCCCTAATTTAATCAATTACAATAAAGTTTCTTAGTCTGGAATGACACTTGCTTTTTTTACAGACAGTTTCTAGCAACCATATTGTCGGGCGAATATTACTAACACGGCGAATTCTTAAATATTAAGATTTAGTATTTCCACCCGAATTTTTTGGTATTTTCAACAAGAAAGGTCACACTGGCTGTTGTTGACATCTGATTTTATTTAACATTTGAAAGTAAAAAATGTTATATGTTTTATTAGGATGACAGGATAGATTGGTTAGATTAAATAGGCTGCTGGGCTGAGGCCGTGATCAAGTTAAGACCTTATGGGCCTTTGTAATGTGGGTTAAAAAGGAGTTTGGTGGATGTGGATGGGGTGCGTCGAGTGGGCATTGACGGTGAGCCATGTATTTTAGGTGCTGATAACCAGGTCATCTACGAATGGGTATCCCAGGTGCTGGGTGCGTAGGGCCATCTTGAAGATAACACGGTGTGACAGCCAAAAAACTTCTGGGATGCGACATAGTGTAGGTTGTAGATATAGTTAAATGTAACATTGTGGCATACCACAAATTTTTCGTGCACGTCAAAATTTGGAACGGTTAAAAACCCGTATTTGCGAGGTTGATGGAGTTAAAAAATCATATGTCTTAAACTATGCATCGTACAATAGCATGTACTACGTCGTTGGAAGGAAAAAAGTAGCACCTTTCCAACGGTGTATTACAAAAATTAAGGGGCTAAATGTAAAAATATAATGATTTTTAGCGACTTCGCCTTACTTTGAACGAAAATTAATTAGTCAAACTTGTATGAAACTGTTTACTTTTGGTATGCAGTTTCAAAAAATATTCAATTTCGCGTATTTTGCAATTAAGTTTATTAAAATCGAGTAGTTTGTAATCGAGTTATTAATTTTTTTTAATAAAAAAGCCATTTGCCGATATTTTAGATTCATGATGTGTATTAACCTCTGCGTAAGTTCAATTTGGCCGAACACGAGTGGAATGAGAGAATTCAGCTTTTCGTATGATACCGTTATTGAATTGATCTTTTTGTATGATACCGTAACGGTATTACCGTTATTGAAAGCATGGGCAGAACAACTTAAACAAATAAACATAAGAGATTGGCGTTGAAGCGTTCATTATTTGGTGATTAAGATTGTGTGAAGTTTAAATTTAAAATGTTTAATAAGCGAAATAAGTTTTGCTATGTTTGTGGTTTATTTATGGACATTAGTCGAAGGCGTAATTTTCGAAATAATGTTTCAGTAGTGAAAACATACAATGCTATCTTCGATCGTTCTAACGAAACTAGTAGCTGGTACGAACCAGAATATATTTGCAAGTGTTGTTGCACTTTAATAAACAAAGTGAAAGACAATTCGTCATTCACTTTGCCATTTTCTGTGCCCATGACTTGGCATCATCAGCCTTATCATTAACAACATGAATGCTATTTTTGCGAAACCAACTTATCTGGCCACAGCTTTAAGACACGCACGGCTATAAAGTACGCTAATGTTTCAACCGTTAAAAAGCCAATCGCCGCAACTGATAGCCCCAATGTCATGAGGTCGTGTGATAGTGATGCTGATGAATATGAATATGAGGACCCAGAACAGTTCCTTCCATCAGGATCCAAATCTGCAGACGACACATCATATCAAAAAAGGATTTTGATGATCTTGTTCGGGACTTGAACTTGTCGTGCCAACGAGAAATGCTTGGTTCACGACTTAAACAGTGGAATCTGGTAGAAAGTGAATTCTTAATTACAGCAAATAGAAGGAGCAGCGAAAGGGTGTTACTGGGAGAGAATTTTAAGTCCGATGCCGATAACAATGAGTTTGTGTATTGCGCAGATGTAGCGAAATTATTTAATGCATTAGATCACAAACACAATGTCGATAAATGGAGACTTTTCATTGATGGATCATGCAAAAGTGTGTACAAATATTAAAATTTATTAGTATTTACTAATTAATATTAAACTTATAATCTTAATTTGTATAGGCTTAAAAGCTGTTTTATTGCACAACCAAAACCAATTTCCCTCTGTCCCAATTGCGTACGTTACTGGCGTTAAGGAAACTTATGAAGTTATGCAAAAAATACTCCGATTTGTGAACTACGCAACATACAAATGGAAAATTGTTGCAGATCTCAAGGTGTTGACAATTCTCTTCGGCATGCAAGGTGGAAACACGAAGTATCCATGCTATCTTTGTGAATGGGACAGCCGAGCACCAAATCGCTATGAACGCAAGAAATGGCCACCACGTGCGTTACCACAAATTGGTAGAAAAAATGTCTTAAAGATTCCTTTAGTTAATTCTGAAAATATAATTTTGCCACCACTGCATTTGAAACTGGGCTATATGAAGCAGTTCGTAAAGAAGTTGGATGTAGAAAGCGAAGCTTTTCATCATCTAAAAGCCACTTTTCCACGACTAAGTGAAGCAAAAATAAAATCAGGTATGTATTTTGTTTTCCAAATTGCTGGCGATTCGATTTTAATTCTTTTTCGTTTTTATCGGACCTCAGATTCGAAAGCTAATGAAAAGTGACGAATTTAAAGACCAAATTAGATCCTGTTGAGAAACGTGCTTGGAAAGTTATATTGCGCTCTGTGATAATTTTCTTAGCAATAACAGGAGCGCCGACTATGTTACATTTGTAAACAATTTTTTATGTGCGTACAATGAAATGGGCTGCAACATGTCCATAAAAATCCATTTTTTGCATTCCCACTTGGATTTCTTCCCAGATAATCTGGGCCAGTTTAGCGACGAACAAGGTGAACGGTTTCACCAAGAAATCGCTACTATCGAAAAGCGCTTTGATGGCAAAAATAAAATCAACATGATGACGAATTACTGCTGGACACTTAAACGAGAAACCGATTATGATCAGTTCAAAAGGAAAAGATCGAGTAAATATTTTTAAGTCGCATTTCCAAAAACGGTGTAATATAAGTTCAACAAATGTCTTTAAACCAAGGACCGTAACTGTTATAATTTTTTTTATAAAAATTACAAAATAAGAGTTATTTCGAAATTTTTTTGAAAAAAATTTATTTTAATTTATTTTTTTTTAATTTTTATGTAAAAATTTTTTTGAAAAAATTGTTTTTAATTTTTAAAATAAAAATTAAATTTAATTTTAATTTGTATTCTTAATTTTTAAAATAAAAATTATCAAACAATTTTTATTTATAAAAATTAAAAATAACAGTTATCAAACAATTTCTATTATAAAAATTAAAATAAAAATTAAACTCAAATAACTTTTTAACCAAGCGGCCAATTACAAATATGTTTACATACAGCCTTCTAAATCATTGTGTTCATGTCATGAACTTATTAGCCAAATAAATTAATTTCATGGCCTTCTTTAAACTTACTTATTTAACTTAGAGAAAATAAAAAAAAACGTTTCCCCCATTACAGGATTTGAACTCGGTTCTCTACAACCATGCGCTAGCTCCAGTACCGCTGGGCTATATGCGTCGATAATGGCTCGTTAACAAAAGTCACCCAAAGGTTACTACAATAAGGTTTAAGTTTTTCGGTGTTCATAAAAACTAGGCAGGCGCATAGATTTTCTCAGGCTTTCATACGAGTGAAATAAACGCGAAATAAGTACCTTTGGAATGCTTCCAGCACCGTCTAGACATGTGTATACATACTTGGTGACCCATAGATCACATATATGTAAAAATATTTGTAATTGGCCGCTGGGTTAAAAAGTTATTTGAATTTAATTTTTATTTTAATTTTTATAATAAAAATTATTGGATAACTGTTATCAAACAATTTTTATTCATAAAAATTAAAAATAAAAATTAAAATTAAATTAAATTTTTATTGTAAAAATTGAAAATAATTTTTTTCAAAAAAATTTGTATATAAAAATTAAGAAAAAAGAATTAAAAATAATTTTTTCGATAAAAATTGGATATATAAATTTATGCCCATTTTAAATAGCTGACCAAAAAAATTAATTCTGGTGCCTCCCCCGGTCATATAGGTCCTAAGGATTAAATAAATTTTTATTATTTTTTTTTTTGTCCATAACTGTTATTTGCAGTCCCTGCTTTAAACTGTCACAAAACATGATTAAACGAGAAAGGCAAGGCTAACTTCGTCCGTGCCGAAGTTTTCATACACTTTAAATCGCTTGTCTCAACGGTTAGCGACTTCGACCAAACTTCGCAGATTAGCTTAAAAACATTTAATATTCCCCATGACCGTGATTAAGAGCGGTAATATTGAAAAAAAAAACTGTTTTTATCTTTAAAATCCATTTTTCGACCGATCATTTGTATGGCAGCTACAAGAAGTAGCCATCCGATCCGGTCGGTTCCGACATATTAGCAGCGTGCAGACAAAAGAAGACTCTGTGCAAAATTTCAGCTCGATAGCTTCAAAACTGAGGGACTAGTTCGCGTAGAAACAGACAGACGGACAGACGGACGGACAAAGCTTAATCGACTTAGCTCGTCACGCTGATCAAGAATATATATACTTTATGTGGTCGGAGATGATTCTCTTCTTTGCGTTGCAAACTTCTGGGCAAAATTATAATACACTTTTCAAGTGTATAAAAAATTCAAATTAACTAAAGTATCTTAAAATGTTTTAATTAAATTTACAGTACCTACTTAGAAACAATCTCATTCTAAAATAAATATTCTCTTAGAATTTTCCATAAAGTGCTCAACCATATTATGGTCGATAGTGCTATAAGGCGCGATTCATCAACATATTGCTCAACTTTCGTAATCCGAAAATATACCATACCATTGCTAATTATTGACTGATTTTAGAAAATAGACCCACGTTTTACTCGTGAAAATGTATTCTTTTTAAATAATAAAAAAAGTACAAGGGGTTTCTACCAAAATAGTGTTCAAAAACATCACCAAAGTCAAAAAGATCGTAAAAAAACAACAAAAATTGGTTTACCTAGCAAATACTCCAATAAAGGAAATTAAACCTGTTAAGTCATGTATGGCACGTTTAAAGACCTAAGTTTCTTCTTTCCAAAACTGGTAGAAAAAAATGAATATATTTATAAAATATTAAAATTAATATCAGTGAATATTTGACGAAGCTATGGGCGTAAAAGTGACCGTATGTGGAAAAAAAGATTTTTTTACCGTTATTAAAAATTTCGATGTGATCCAAAAAATTCTAGTATGCCACAAAATTCTATTTAACTATACCTAAAACATAGGCTATGTCCCGTTCCAGAAGTATTGTTTTGATTTTTTTTTGTCACAGTGTGTAATAATTGTGAAAATTCAAAAATGTTATTTTAATTTTAAATGGGCACGATAGGGCCTCAAATCACACGACACGTTTACCAAATACAAATGATGTCATTGTTTGAAATTCAAAATGGCAACTACATTTGTTTAAATATGGCAAAAGAGAGTAAAAAGAGAGCACGATATGCCAACATTTTGCAGTTAAAGAAAGTGCGAACGAAGTGGCTTGGCAGTTGAAATCAGCATAGGAGATAGCTCAAAATCCCATAAGACCCATTCATCATGTGCATCAACAAATTATTCATCTTTACCTGGAAAAATAATGTTAACAAAGCGGGAATTTGAGAGTTTCTTAAGACAATATTGGAGAGCTAAAAACCCTGGATGATATACAAAGCATTGACTGTAGTGATGACAACTATGAGTTGGAAGTGCAAAATAAAAGAGCTAAAAGAGAGGAATCTGAGGCTGGCGAACAAAATTTGATTTATTACTTCCAAATTTGTAGCTGTTTTTGAAAGGTGCCAAGTAAGCTCAAGAAATGCAGAGTTTTTCTTGCAAGCTACTGCAGAGGCGCTGGGCATTATTATATTATCTGCAAGGGTATACAAAATGTTTGTCTAGTTGATATCGCACATACATATTAACAAGCAAAGAAGTCGGTCAAGCTTGACTATAATATACTCTGCACCTGCATATATAACTCGACCATCGCTCATCCAATCTTTATTATTCTTTTGGCAAATTTATAAATAATCTTTTTTACTTAACGTCTGCAAATAAGGTATAAACTACCAATCTACAAAACTGTGCGAGATATAACGTTTTTTCCATACATACTGTTGCAAAAAATTTAAAATATTCGGTGTACCTTTGGTGTAACTTTGGTACAGAGCATACAAATTCTTATCTATTATTATGTGGCTATTTGAAAATCAATCACAGCTTAGAAAAAAGTAATTTGGTTGTTTGATGGTGAGTGGGGGAGCAGACCACAACACAGCAAGTCTTGGAAACTTGGATCAAGTACTGAAACTCTTTTTATTAAGAATGTCTGAATTAAAAGTTCACTCTTGGATGAAGAATTTCGCTCTTGGAATTTTCACTCTAATGAGAACTAATATTCTCTGTTCAAGAGTAAGTGTTTCGCTGAGTCTGAACAGGCAATAAGATTTCTTAGTTCTTATCAATTTACATGCTCCCTTTTGTAACTGTACTATCTAGGTCATCGAAGCCAGCCCAACACTTGTCTGCTCCTTCCCATTCCCTACCACTTGCTCCGGCTTAGTTTCGCTTTCTCTACGCACTTCCAGCACCTGCCTTGGAGATAAATCTCTTCCAAATCATAACTACACAACACTGCGGCACAAAATTCCTTACAACCTTTTGAAATTGCTTCCCATAGGGGTACGTACACACTTACTATACAAATAGTTTCTCCAGAGTAGCAACACTTGGTAAATGCAATCAATCTTTGATGATAAAAGCATGCAGCATGAAGCGAAATGTAATAATTTAAGCATATCCAAACATCTATCCCTGCCGCCTCCCCACATCCTTGTCTTGGCTACAAAATGGCATCCTGTTGGCAGGCTGACGATATAAGGCGATAAGTGCAGCAGCAGCAGCCGGTGGAAGCCTTTGGAACAATACTTTTATGCCTTTTGAATCTTTGAACCAGAAGCGTAATAAATTGTTTTTGCATAAAAATTCTAGAGAAAAATGGGTGACAGGTGAGGGCAAAGAGGCGTGGCTGCATGGGGCGGATGTGAGAGAAATGCATATAAAAATTGTGCACCTTTGCCACGATTGCATATTTATCATTTCCAGCTGCCAGAGGCGTTCCGGAGGGTAGAATAGTTTGCGGTACGCACACACGTATCTAGCCTAAGGTTTTCAAACAAAAGCCACGGATGGATTGTCAACACTTCAGCTTCATCTCCAGCTACTTCTCGCACAATTCCCCATATATGTATGTATAAAATGCCCATGCAAGCAACAGTCCCATCGAAAGAGCTTACATCTATGCATTGCACATACATATATATCGTACGAGTAAGTACAATAAGTATATGCACGTATATAACATAATCAATGCCCTCCCTGGCTTGTTGCTAGAATATGCTCCGATAGCTATTACAATTTTTCACATTTCCTATTTGCCATGCCGCATGACTTGTTGGTAAAGAATCATGCTAGAATTAGACATTACGATTATCCTGTAGAGTTTGCCTTATCCAAAAAAAAATGGTTTATTAAGTAGTAATAAGTAAAATTAGCTTAAAAACTAAAAAGAAATCAGAACGACAAATCGCGCTAAGCTAACATAAATAAGTCTAGACCATGCTTACTTTAAGCTCTAAAAGTTCGTAAAAAAAATCCCGAATCGTGGTTAACATATTCAAAACGTTCTTGAAATCAAGATTTTAGGAATTTTTTAAAAACGCTCTTGAATCAAGAAATTGAAACTGAAAGTTCTGGATTAGGGCCTATACTCAGATAAGATAAGTTTTTAGTTTGCTACGATATTTCACATGAATAGAACACCTTTTCATAATCATTCAGATTTCAAATCTATTTAAAACTGTTTCTATTCATGTGAAATATCGTAGCAAACTAAAAACTTATCTTATCTGAGTATAGGCCTTTAAATACGAAAATGCTTGATGTTTCTCTCTGTGAATACATATGTACGTTTTTATTTAAGTAAATATACTTTTCTAACCCCAATCGAGAAATTTCTTGTAATATTGACTTGTAACTTGAAGTATCAAACGAAAGTAGATATATTTAGTCATGTCCCTTCTGTATTTCCGTATGAAAAAACAGATCTCATGATCCGGTTAGAGACAGGTGTTTGACATGTGAGGAACATTTTCTTCTTATACTTGCAGGCAGATTAAATATAAGGTTCTGGATCTAAATCCCAGAGTTTGTGTGAAATCTTAACCGATCCTTTATTGAAGCCATATTTTTTTCAGCCCGAACTCGAGTTTTGATTAGAAAATTTCGTTGATTTTCTTACTTGTTCATTTTTGACTTCAGCAATAGTCTTGGTATTTTTTTTAATATTCACGGAGCCAACGCCTATTCCGAAAAAATGTTGCTAAATTTCTACATAATGGGGTGAAACTCCGAGTCAAAACGTGTTGAAGTCCTACTTAAAGGTCTATACTACCGATTTTGCTTATGCATATAATGCTACTTGAAAGCTCAACTATTTAGCCCCCCCCCACAAAGTTATGTTCCTTTACCGGCTCCGCCACGGCACACGTTTGGAGCACGGCATCTAAGTTATTACTAGTATGGAATCTGCCTAAAGGTACAAGTCAATATTTGTTTGCTTGTAATTCTAAAGTTCGAAATCTTTCCTCTCCTAATTTACTTACAACTGAAATTTTGCACACGTTTCGTGAAGGCTTCCTGCATTACGCATTCAGCAACCAACAATTAAAACACACGCATGTTGGATTTTAATATCCACATGTTAAAAAATTATTAAAAATATATAATATATTGTATATATTTTTTCCTAATGTAAAAAGCCTAAAAAGAGGTATCTGAAGTTAAAAATGTTATTTGCGATTACAAAAAAAAAAATCTGCAAAAAAAAAAAAAAAAATATAGGGGGGGGGGAGTATAATAAAATATTTTTAATATTTTTTTTTTAAAACACCCAAAAATCTAAAGTAATGGACAAAAAACCGCTTTTTGCTTTTTTACCTCACTTAAATAGATATAATTCGCGAATGGACCGTCTGATTGCTCATAACCTTATCAATTCCGATAGCCACGAGAGGGATCTAAAACATTATAATCAATGGTTTGACTAATTTAGCGCGATGGCTGAGAAATGCGGCTTACAGATCAGGCATTTTCAACTTTTTTTGAGAAATTTGTACTTTGACCATCACTGGTTTCACTATTTTATTCTATGCGATTTTTCCTTAAAGTTTGTAATAAAAGCCCATTTAATTCTCCGTCGAACGGTTGTTGTCCTAATGAATTTGGATACCGTTTAACGAAGTTATGCGCGATTTTCTGAGTACACATCGACAATCTAGTATTTTTTTTAGTGTGCTAACATATTTATGTTTGCTTTCACATAATTGCCCCTAAAAGTAAACTCAGTTTTAATTTGGCGCCAGATTCAAATAATATTTTTAAATACTTAAAATGCAAATATATATAAACTTCCATGTATCAAAATTTTTTCGCAAATATCAACGGTCTTTTAATACTGTTATCTAGCATAAAAATAAATTGAGCTATAGTGAGTAGATGTGGGCTGCAAGTGGTTGTTATTATTTTTAATGAGCTGAAATTGGCATATTAAACAAAAGAGCCGTGCACAGCAAGAATCGTATACAGGTAGGCACGGTTAAGGCTTGTGAAAAATAGATTGCTTTCAGGGCGCAAGCCTTGGCCACGCCTGGACATATCTGGTCTAATGCAGAGAATTTAGCTGCGGGTTCTATTTAATGATAAACCCCATTGGTACCTAAGAAATTACTTTTCAAGTCCACAAACAAGGCCCAATGATAACTGTCTAACCACGATTGTAGAGAACCGCGATAAAATACCATGGATGACCGATAATGAAGAATATGAAAACACTGTAACAGGATGGACGAAAACAGGAAACTGTTGAATACATTTTGTCAACCATTAAAAATAAATACTATATACTTATAAGCCAGTTAAAGTCGCCCATACTGCAGTTGCTGCGCTGTGTGCTTATGCGGGCTGACGTCGACACTCTTGGATTTATTTGTTTTAACTCACTTCAAATCGAGCCAATTGCACTTGTTGCGACGTCAGCTTGTGCGGGTCCTCGCCTCAAAAGAAGGCACTTTATTATGCGCTGAGTTTTTAGACAGGATAACGGGCCGGGCGTCGCGGCCCAAGCGAGCTATGCATTACCCATCGGTGCTTAGGTGCAAGCTGATGTCACTTTCTTCTCATTTTTACTTGGCGCGGTCCACTTTGGTTATTATTTGGTATTTAATGGTTCGTCCATCCTGTTATAGTGGTTTTTATATTCTTCATCATTGGTCATCCATGGTATTTTATCGCGGTTCTCTACAATCGTGGTTAGACAGTTATCATTGGGCCTTGTTTGTGGACTTGAAAAGTAATTTCTTAGGTACCAATGGGGTTTATCATTAAATAGAACCCGCAGCTAAATTCTCTGCATTAGACCAGATATGTCCAGGCGTGGCTAAGGCTTGCTCTACGAGAGCAATCTGCTTTTCACAAGCCTTAACCGTGCCTACCTGTATACGATTCTTGCTGTGCACGGCTCTTTTGTTTAATATGCCAATTTCAGCTCATTAAAAATAATAACAACCACTTGCAGCCCACATCTACTCACTATAGCTCAATTTATTTTTATGCTAGATAACAGTATTAAAAGACCGTTGATATTTGCGAAAAAATTTTGATACATGGAAGTTTATATATATTTGCATTTTAAGTATTTAAAAATATTATTTGAATCTGGCGCCAAATTAAAACTGAGTTTACTTTTAGGGGCAATTATGTGAAAGCAAACATAAATATGTTAGCACACTAAAAAAAATACTAGATTGTCGATGTGTACTCAGAAAATCGCGCATAACTTCGTTAAACGGTATCCAAATTCATTAGGACAACAACCGTTCGACGGAGAATTAAATGGGCTTTTATTACAAACTTTAAGGAAAAATCGCATAGAATAAAATAGTGAAACCAGTGATGGTCAAAGTACAAATTTCTCAAAAAAAGTTGAAAATGCCTGATCTGTAAGCCGCATTTCTCAGCCATCGCGTTAAATTAGTCAAACCATTGATTATAATGTTTTAGATCCCTCTCGTGGCTATCGGAATTGATAAGGTTATGAGCAATCAGACGGTCCATTCGCGAATTATATCTATTTAAGTGAGGTAAAAAAGCAAAAAGCGGTTTTTGGGCCATAACTTCAGATTTTGGGGGTGTTAGGAAAAAACCAAGTATAAGGAAATGCTATACTCGACCTGCTCTACAGCGTGTGCTAGGTCATTTCGAAAGTATATTTTGGCTGTAACACTGTGTAATTTGCTGATTTTCTAACGTCGTATAATCTTTGCCTTTAAGGAGGCGGGTAAGATTTTAAAGGCGAGAAAAACGCATATTTTTATAGTTTTTTGGCGGCGACATCAATAATATAATTTTATAAAATTTATTACATATTATTATACAACTTTTGAAGTATGTCAGAAAAAATGTTCAAAGAAAAATACTGATAAATAAGCCGGTGACGGTGAAACTCCACAGGTGCCTTGAAAAAAAGTGGTTTTGCGGTGCACATTATAACACGTTGCCGGATTATCTGCAACAAAAAAATTGACATGCATTTTAAAGGTGATGCCCTTCTTGAGGTAATCAGGAAGAAGTTTTTTTTCTATTTTTTACAGCACTTCGGAGTGAAAAACGCGATTTTAGCTAAAAACGAGAGCGGAAGGTAAAGTCGGCTCTAGCCGACTTCGATATACCCGTTACTCATGAAAAAACATATTTAACAGTGTTCCTGCGTTCCTTAGGGTGAACATCTGAAAAGTATGCAACACTTTTTTAAATCAGCTATTTTTCACATTTTTGCTCATAACTTGGGAACCGCTCATCTGACCTTTTTCATTTCTTCCGCAAATCATTTTTCATTTTGCTAATTACTAACTATCTCTAGAAGGTACGAATCGTCTATCTTCAAAACTGTAGGAGATATAACGTTTTTTCCAAATTACGGGGGCAGGAGGGGCGTGGCCAAAAATTGAAACAAACTTGATCTGCGTGCAGATAAAAGAAGCATTTGTTCCATACATGTCAAACCTCTATCTCTTACCATCTCTGAGATCTAGGTGTTCATACAGACAGACGGACAGACGGACATGTCTATATCGACTCGGCTGTTGATGCTGATCAAGAATATATATACTTTATATGGTCGGAAATGATTCCTTCTGCCTGTTACATACACTTGCACGACTTTAGTATACCCTTTTTCCTCTACGAGTAACGGGTATAAAAATCGCGGTTAAATTTTTTTAAAAAATAGAAAAAGATGAAAAAACACTTCCTGACTACCTCGAGAAATACACTACCTTTAAAATGCATATAATTTTTATTGGATCGGTTCAGTAGATTTTGAGTTCTGATGTTCACAATCTTCAAAAAAGACGTTTTCGGGAAAATCGATTTAAAGTTTTTCATACGGTAGCAATCAGGTAGCACGGCCGGTCGTTTGAAACGCTGTGGCTCCGTTAGTTTTATTCGGATTGACTTAAAATTAATAATATTAATAATAATATTCTCGACATATTGTTCAACATTGCCGGCAGAATTTTGACCTTCTATCACACGGGACAGGCAAATGACATTGTGGGCACCACTGCTACAAAGAGAGAAGGACTCGTTTTTCTTTCCGTTATTTTTCCATTTTATTAAGTCGATATGCAGTCCATGAATGCCAAAAAACCAAACCTGAAGCAAAATATTTTCCAAATCGTATTAAAGGTCCTTGGGTGACAGTAGGCCCAGTTTTCAGCGACTATCTGATGGTGGTGGCCTGCCGAATTGACTGATAGAAAGTTTACTGTCTTTTTCTCAAAAAAAGTTTTAGATTCAATGAATTCGTCAAGCCAAAATTATTTTCTACCCAGGGATATGAACACACAATTTTCTTCAATTTCAACCTGAACTTAATTTAATATTATGTTCCTTTTACCATGATTTTAGTTTTTAAGAAACTTTAAAGGACTACAAATTACACCAAAGGCTTTTTTTACAAATCTGTATAATGTGTTAATATTACTTGATGTGAAATTAATGCAAAGCCGTGATAACGTGATAAGGAGTCGGGTTTGTAAATTCAAATTTTTGTTAAGAAAAATTAAAAATTTGTTAATTTTTGTTGACTGACGACGTTAGTGGCGTGTTAAACCTGATCGCTATATTATTGAGAATTGGATATTTTTCAAAATTCTCGAACTTTGTAGACGGATCCAGCAAATATCGTCCCAAATTTTCTTTAATATAGTGTTTCATTGCAGATAGCGATTATTAACTATTGGTTGGGTTCCATTTAAAACTTTATTTATTTTACTAACGTCAACGTTTGTGTGTTTATAAGTTTGCCCGGATGTTCCTCAAATTAAAGAATTTGGATGAAATTTTGAACTTAGACTATATTATTTTTATCTAAATGGTCAAAAAACCGCTAAATTTGCAAAATTACTATCGGGGGTGCCGAATAAACCTCTTCCAACCACAGAAATTTCATTTGGTTGGTTTTACACCTCCCGTGTTTTGTTTAAAGATTTGTCAAAGCTCTTTTTTCTGTGGCTCCCTCTGTTAATGGTAGCGCCATCTACTCGATATTTATGGAGAATATGACTTAAATTTGAACTATAATTTAAAAATGCATCATAAAGAATGTAACACAATCAAAAATGTTCAGTAAAACATCAAAATAAACCAACAACTAAAACAAGGAAATTTTTTAGGCGAGAGGTTTAGCCCTGATCTTAGAGATGGAATTTCAATTGGATCATCTGGTGTTCTAACTAGATTTTCTAATAAGAAAATGAAATCTCTTGAGATTTCTGTGGCACCCTCGTATAAGCTTATTTATAACACCGCGTAATGATTAGACGACAATGCAGGAGTTTGTAAATAGAAGGTGAAATTTTTTAAAATTTTTAAGGGATCTAAGTTTATTATGGAGTTTGGATAAATGCAAATTGATGACGCATCTCTAAGAGTTGAAGACCAAAAACCGCGCAAATTGCCAAATTTTCATTTGCATATTTACGAAAGCGCAAGTGTAGGTAAATATATAAAAGTCGTAGATTGAACACTCTAAAATATTGCAAAATTGACTTATTTTTCGTATGACCTATTATTATTATGAAGACTTAAGGGGGTAGTACAAGTTGCGCTTCCTCCTCATCTGAGTACCTTGACACCACAACAAGAAGTCATTAAATTGTATAAAGATGTTTGTTACCCTAACCTTAGGGGAAGATATGTTCCTTTAAGTCCATTGTATTTTTATTTGTCAAGGCATGTTTCACGGCTTCTGCTATATATATAAAATTTTGAAAATCGCTTGTTGACTCTTTCCAGAATACCAATCGCCACGTTCTTTAAGATCTAAAGATCTCAG
Source organism: Lordiphosa clarofinis (assembly GCA_018904275.1). Lineage (NCBI taxonomy): Eukaryota > Metazoa > Arthropoda > Insecta > Diptera > Drosophilidae > Lordiphosa > Lordiphosa clarofinis. Next base: position 187,753 of record JAEIGQ010000288.1, on the reverse strand, counting down.
AGGAATCAGAGATTCTCTGCAACTTTACTGCCAGGGTAGTCAATGCCGGAATCTAGTATCGATAATTCAATTAAATGGTTGCTTTTATTGGCTTTAGTTTAATTTCCTTCATCAGCAAACAATTAAATTCAAGGCTGCAAACCGGTCCTGAACCGAACCCCTTAAAACCGGTTCGGTTCGGGTTTTTGGTGTCCGACGAACCGGACCATGAACCGAAACCCTAATATTTTTGACTCCTCGAACCTGAACCCGAACCGGACCACTTTTTCGAAAAATTAGGTTCGGTTCAACAAATTAAGTAGTTTTTTCAACGACTCACACAATATAGAAATTCCTTGTAATCTGACTTGAATCATTCAAAAGTTCTCCAATTCTACGACATTTCTTTAGGTGTTTATACTATCTGATTTGATAAGGGAGCGAATATGGAACGAGCAGGACAGCTTTTAAAGGACATAGCAGCACATTACAAACATGCTGAAGCTCCAGCAGTAGTCAAATATTAAATATCAATTCTGTAAATGATGTTATAGACTTGTGGTGGTTCCAGTTCACCCAGCTCCAATCACGGATCCAGTTCCTCTATCTAGTTCACACATTACTTACATCAATCAATGCTCGATACTCGCACATTTGTATGTACATCTCTAACTCACACACACACACTCATCTCATAGCTAATGTGTCACATTCATTCGTACCGGCAGCACGCCCACCGTCAATAAACCGAACTAAAGCCTAGTCTGTGTATTATACTAAATATTTAGTTAACGTGGCTTAAACACCACAGATTCCGACTAGTGTCCAACACATCGACAAATATTTTAAAGTTTTGGAAAGGTTAAAAGAACGAGGACTTCAAAAATATTGCGTTAACTATACGTGCTGTTTCAGAAACTCCGGTATCAGTTTAAAGAGCCTTCTTAACACTTTCCAATCTAAGAGCTAATATAGATGAACAGCTCGTAGCAGATAGAACGCTTATCAACTCAAATTAAGCGGTGTTCAAAAGTTTAAAATGTCAGCTAATGAATTTGACAACTAAAAATTGCATTATTGACATGAAGAATATTATTTTAAATTATAAGTGTTTATAAATCGAAACTGTTCATCTATATTTAAGCGAACCGAGGTTCGAACCAAAACCTAGGGTTCAGGGGTTCCGTGAACCGGTCCGCGAACCGAACCTAAGACTTTACAACGGGTTCGAACCCCTGGACCGAACCTTCTGCAAAATTTTAGAGGTTTGCAGCCTTGATTAAATTTGGAGTTTTCCAAACTTGATTTGTAAAAAATCGTCACTTTCACTCTTAAGTGCATAATAATTCATCATATTAAGCACAATTATTTAATAATCCTCCTTAACAGTTAGAATTATCTAAGTAATAGTAAAAGTAATTAATTTTTTAAATATTCACTGATTAATATAATTCCAAGTTACGATTACGATTATTAAAAAATTGTAATCAGGAATTGATTTTTCATTACCTGAAAAATTGTATTCTGAGTAATGAAAAGTAATAAAATACGGGCAGTAATGAATACATTCAAAAACCTTTCAAATAAAAATCAAAACAAAATGAAAAAACATACATACATGATGTATGATACATCTAATAAAACTTAAAATAATCCCCATTTGCTTTATATAAGCAACAGAAAGAAACATTTTCTCATTCCCATTTTTATCCCAAATAAAACGTTTGTTTGTATCCGCTTTTTATCTCTTCAGAAAACTTTTTTATCCTTCATCTTTGTTGAAAATGAAAAGAGTTCTTTCCTGCAGCGATATTTAATTGGAAAAAATTTTTTGGGCCGGAAATGGGTACCAAACTTAAATTTTAAAAATTTTACAACCTTTAGTTGGCTTTTATCAATAAACGAGGCCCAAAAGCTTTGGTCAATTGTGAAGAATTTAATTAATGCCTAAAAATTTCCTCAACTGATGCTGAGTTTATCACTTAAGCCTAGCATACCTCCTATCGAGAAATTGTAGTCGATTGGTAAAGGGTATTCCTGCATCGTATTGATTCTTTCAGCACTGTCTTCAATCATTGTCGCCATAGCAAGCGACAAAACCACGCTTGATAAAACAATTGCAATTTGTTTGCACATTGCATTTTGCATTGTTAACAGTTTATTTTGTGATATTATTATTATTGTGTGAAGCACTATTTATGGTACTTATTGGCCAAGGGTTGTTGTTGGCCCTTTTGTTGCGTCATTGTGCCAAAACTGTCTTTAATTATAATTGTGATGATTTAACAATGAAATGAACAGACAATGCGTATTTCTTGCCCACAGATCCTTTTGAGTGGCAATCGAGCTGAATATGTAAATTGCAATTGAATTGAGTTTGCAATTTGTGTGATGCTTGCAGGCCAGTAATGGGCAACAGTTAGTAGGGGCTAATTAAAATTGGTAGTGGGATGTGAGCATGTTGTTTAAGTGAAATGGACCTATGCGAGGAGAATGAAAAGCATTTGGGATATTAAGTCTAAATGGGATTAGAGTTTGTCAAAGTGAAATTTAAAGCAGGAGACCCTTTAATGATGTTGCCTGCAAATGATTTAGTAATGTATCGGAAATTAAATCGGCAACTCTTTGACTTTGCTGCCTTCAAAAGATTTTGTAGTCTGTCAAAAAAACTAAACAATTTTTTTTTTTGGAATCCCGATAGAGAATAATATTATAACATCATCACATCTGTGCAAAATTACATCTCAAAATATTCATTAGTGTTTGAGATAAGCGTCCTTTTGTAAACAGCTAAAAGTAGATTCTCCCCTTTTATAAAACAACGCTGTTCCTGCCGAATGACTGAAAATGTTGCAGAAGGTCTTCGGTGAGCAAGCATCAACGGCAACTAATGAGCTACACGTCCACAGAGTCAAAACAATTGGTGCTCCAAAATCGTCTATTGACAGTCCAAAACTTTAATGACCCTGTGGGAACAGCAAAAAGATCAGTGAAAACCATTTCAGGTGACCATTTTGGCCTCTGAAAAGTTGTCCACACAGCTCCTCCTCCAGGTACAGAGTATTTTCGCCGTACACGGTTCAACATGAGTGTGAGTCGGTTTCTCTCATGCTCACTCTCTTTCGCGATCTTAGCAAAACAAAATTGCCCACATAATGCTTGAATCTTTAGTGCGCGTCTGCATAAATAAACATAGGTCTATGCCAAATCTTAGATCTGTAGGATAAGCGGTATTGGCTGTGGGTTTATATATATTTTTTGGCCATTGTAGTTCATATATTAAAATTCCATAGAAAGGGGAAGAATTGTATTTTATAATAAGAAATTTAAATACTTCATCGCTTCTTCTTAGATGGGCAATAGTATTTAACGACTGAGTTTCGGAAGGATACTTCAAATAAGTGCAGATGAACTACAGACATAGATTAAACCCGAAAGGAAATAGGGTTAGTGTTACTGTTACTAGCCCATTTTGGCCGATTGCTTTTTTCTAGTTACGGTTATATTAGTGTTGTGGGATATCGGTTACGGTACGGTTATAAACCTAATTCTGTATCGGATTTCGGTTACAGTTACGAACTTTAGTATAAAATATTACTTTGACAAATCAAGCAGACAAAAGCGGAACCATTTATAATCTATGATTAAGTATGATATGTATTATATTATGTTGCTTTTCCCCTAAAAGGATTTAAAAGAATTAAATCTTTACAAATAACACAAGTTCTTTTACATAACATTTACCGCCAAATTTTCTTGAAGCTTGAAAATAACATGGAAGTTATTTTTAAACCAATGAATGGATATTAAAAAGTTATTTAAGTTCGATTTTTGTAAATTTTTAGACATTTTAAGGGTTAATATTTAAATAAAACGCATATATGGTGCGAGTGACTAGCTCCCCGTCAAGAAGCAGAATTTTTATTGAGATGTTGGTTTTTTGTCTTTTATACATTTTTTGGTTTTACCCCAAGCAGAGAAATGCTTTATTACTACCAGATGTGTCCCTTCATGGGGGTTGCTTATTTTTTAGGTTCTAGTTTCTATTTTTGTGCGCCTCTGTCTGTCTGTCTGTCCGTCTGTCCGTCCGTTGCACAGTGGCCCAAATTACCAATCTAGCGGGATTTAAGTCGAATTTCAATTTTGGAAAATTCCAAATTTTTTGTTTTCTTTTAATTGACAACACTTGTCAAAGCCTATAAAAGCTTTTGTATGAGCTGTAAAGTGGTTTCCTGATCAGCTGCGAACTTTCAAAGTGAACATATGTTTAGCACGAGGCCTGCAAAGATTTGGCAGCATTTTGTGGGTTTCGTTGGTTTACCCAAAAAACCAACAAATTGAAGTTTGTTGAGTCAATATCTTTTTTTCTCATTCAGATAAGGTATAAACTAAATAAAAGTGATATCTTTGTGACCCGTCTTTTTTATTTTTTTTCTACAAATTGTGGTAGAAGTAAGATGTTTCAGAAAATATGGTTTTTAAGCCTATACTGACAACTTTGGACTATAACTAACGGCGTTCGATCGTGTTCAAGCTAATTTTAGCATTTATGAAAAGTGTAATTCCTTGTGGTGTAAGAATACCAAAAATGATAACCAACTACAACCAACTGTTATGCCTGTTGCACTTTTTAGGTGAAATGTCGGTCATAAATACAAGCTATGGAAAGAAATGCAGATATATAGCAAAGTTACCATAAGCTGCATTAAGCTTCTGGAATTGAACACATACAACACTACAGATCTTAGTAAATATATACTGTTGGCCGAATTACAGAAGAAGGGTCGCACGTTTTTGAAAATAAAAAAAATAATAACCAAATATTTTCAATTAAGCCAACAATTCAGAAGGCAAAAATCCGCGGGAAGGATAAGCCAAAGGTGGAAGCTAGAAAATCCGAAATTTAACCGCAACTCTAAAAACACATGGGCTTATTGGTGCTTATAACCATGACTGGTAGTGGCAATACTAACAATGGTAATACCGCCGGACGACTGTTTTGCCAACCAGATTTAGCAGCCCGCATTAATTTTACGTGTTTTACTTACCTCTTATATGCTATGGACACAACTAAAAATTTGTCTTCTGTGCACAATGTATTAATACATAGTAAAGGCATTCCTAGGTAGCACTTCCTGTTTGGCACAAATGATGTTCGAAGAACCCTTGAAAGGATTCCGGAACTTACGGCAAAAGCATACCCGTAAAGACAATAGATGGAAGATGCCATGCATTACTTTATAATCAGATCCGCTTGTAAAATCCAGATCCGCTTATAACCAGAAAAGATGTAAAGTTAGGTAAAGTTGAAGCTGGGTTGCTCGCTCTTTTCAAAAATTCCTTCAATAATTCAGATTCATCAGATTCGACTTAATTATTAGCACATGTAAATGGTTTTTTGCTTCATATAAAATTATTCATAGCAATTCATAATTGTTGAATATGCAAGTTAAATCGTTCTCGAGTCACATCACTATGCGATAGTCCATAACTAGTTTTGTTTATTCCTTTTTGTGCCAAGATCATTGTATTCTGCATTTCTCAATATTCAGTCTCTAATAAAAGTTTGTCGTAGTAACACTTGCGTCGTGTGTTCTGATTTGGGTGACTCCAGGAATGTTCTAGGAATTGGCCGATTTGATACAAACTCAACTTTAATAACTAACATTGGTTATGGGCCCAGTCTCGCGAATATAATAAAGATGAGTGCGTTTCAAATCGAGAAATTAAGTGAACATAATTATGATGTGTGGTGCGTTCAAATGCGCAGTGTACTTGTCCACCAGGAGTTGTGGAAAATTACATGTGGCAAGCTCGAGTTGCGAGAAGGCGCAACGAGTGAAGAAGCTGCCAAGTGGAACTTACTGGACGAGAAGGCTTTGGCCTGTATAATTCTAAATGTGAATGTGTCGCAGTTAAATTATATAAAAAATGCAAATTCTGCTCTGGAAGCATGGGTCAAGTTACGCGATGTACATGTGTCAAGCGGCCCGCTGCAAAAAGTGTCGCTATATAAAAAACTGTTAAACTCAAAATATTCGGCAGGAGATAATATGGTTCAATATGTGAATAATTTCGTGGAAATAGTCAACAAGTTGGCCGAAGTGAATCTTGAATTAAATGAAGAGCTAAAAGTCATAATTTTGCTGTCCAGTTTGAGTGCAGAATACGAACATTTTGTCGTTGCAATGGAAACAAGAGATGCTTTGCCGTCTTTTGAATCGCTTAAAGTTAAACTTTTGGCAGAGGCTGAAAGAATAAGAGAGAATAGTGAGCGAGAGAGTGAAATGAACGGTAAACAGCAAGCGTTTTACGCGGGATCGCGAAGCGGCAAGAACAATACACGCACAAAGCAAAATGAAAAATTCAGTGGAATTTGCTTTATCTGTGGAAAACGTGGACACAAAGCTGTGCAGTGTAAAGAAAAGAAGAAGGATATAACCGAACAAAAAGAACAGAATCGGGATACAGAAAAGATTTCATATTCGGTATTCGCAGCAGTGAATAGAGAAAACACAACGAAGAAAACATGGTGCCTGGACAGTGGGGCCACATCCCACATGTGCTGTGAGAAAAATTTGTTTGTGTCGTTCGTGGCAGAAAAAGACAAAGTTATGTTGGCTGCAGACAAAATCATTGAATCACCTGGCAGAGGCCAAGTAAAAATAAAGACAAGTGAATGTGATATTTTGTTGCAAGATGTTTTGTATGTGCCAGCTTTGCAGATGAACTTTTATTCTGTAAGCAAAGCCATGAAATATGGGCACTCTGTTGTGTTTAAAGAGAGTCACGCACAAGTAAGAGCTAGGGATGGAAAAATTTTGTTAAGGGCACAAATGCAAGACAATTTGTTTTTGTTTAGTGACCTGAAGGTAAACCGGTTGTGCTTAATGCAAGAAAAGGCTGTTATTTGGCATAATCGTTATGGCCATTTAAACTTTCGGAGCCTTAAAGACATGATTACGAATCATATCGTGAATGGCATTGATGTGAAAAACATTCCGGCTGAAATAAACTGTAACACTTGTAACAAGTCAAAAATTTGTGCATTGCCATTTCCCAAAAAGTGCACAGAGCGTGCAACTCAGCTGCTGGAACTAGTTCATACTGACGTGTGTGGACCGATAAATGTGCAGTCGATAGGCGGCGCCAAGTATTTTATCACGTTTATCGATGATTTCTCCAGAAGAGTATTTGTGTATTTTATGAAATCAAAAGACCAGGCATTTGAGAAGTTTCAAATATACAAAAATTTAGTTGAGCGCCAAACGCAGAAGAAAATAAAGGCCATTCGTAGCGACAATGGCAGGGAATACATCAACAGGAGATTTGATGAATATTTGGGCGAGTGTGGCATCAAAAGAGAGCTGACGGTGCCTTATACTCCTCAGCAAAACGGAGTGGCTGAGAGAGCGAACCGAACCCTCGTTGAAATGGCGCGAAGCATGATGGTTCATGCTAATATTGAGGAGCCTTTGTGGGCTGAAGCCATTTCAACAGCAAGCTATTTGCGCAATAGATCTCCGTCACAGGCATTGGATGGTGTAACTCCTATCGAAATCTGGAGCGGGAAAAAGCCAAAAGTTACACATCTACGTATTTTTGGTTCGCCTGTGTACGCCCTTGACAAAATGCATCACAACAAATTTCGTCCAAAGGGTAAAGAATATGTATTTGTTGGATATTCTCTTACCGCCAAAGCATATCGGCTCTACGACAGAGAGGCTCGGCAAGTCGTGGAAAGGCGGGATGTCAAATTTGTTGAAGGCGAAATAAAATCTGTAGATCATGCTTCAACGAGTAATGAATTGACTTCTTTCATCTTTGATTTTCCTCAGCAAGGCGAACAGCGTGGTGAAAAAGCAAGTTCTAGGCAAGCAGATCCGGAAGATGTGGATCCAGAAGAAGAATGTGGAGACGAAGCAGCTGTGGTTCCAGAAGAAGCTGCTCCAGAACAAGTTGATCAAAATGAAATGGATCCAGAAGATGTACAGACTTCTGATCAACACGAGGATGACGACGCGTTCCAGAGTTTCGACGATGAAGGAGAAACTTCGTCTTGTAGCTCTTCTGAAGCCCAACGTGGTCGGCGAGGCCCGGGAAGACCCAAGTTAATACGCACTGGACAAAGAGGTAGGCCCAAGAAAGAGTATAACATGGTCAATAACATTGTCAGCTATCATGATATCGATACGCCAAATAATGTGAAGCAGGCATTAATGAGCAAGCATTCGTCAGAGTGGCAGAAATCTATGAAGCTTGAGTACGAGGCTCTTATCGCAAACAAGACTTGGTCATTGGTTGACCTTCCGCCAGACGCCAAAGATATTGGCTCCATGTGGGTGTTTCGAGTGAAGCGCGATGATCATGGCAACATTGAAAGGTTCAAGTCTAGGTTGGTTGCTAAAGGTTGCAGCCAGGAGTTTGGAGTGAATTACAATGAGACATTTTCACCTGTTATTCGCTATGAAAATATAAGGTTGTTGTTAGCTATAGCCGCTGAAAAGGAATTGTATCTTCACCAAATGGATGTTTCAAATGCATATTTGAACAGCGAGCTAAGCGAAATTGTATTTATGAGACAACCCGAGAATTTCGTTAACCTGAAATATCCAAACCGTGTTTTAAAGCTTAATAAAGCTATATATGGCCTTAAACAGTCTGGTAGGGCATGGAATAGCACTTTGGATGACGCATTGAGAGGACTTGGTTTTGTGGCTACCAAAGGAGAACCGTGTTTGTACAAAAAGATCAGCCAAAACTCGTACAATTTGATAGCCATATATGTGGATGATATCATCATAGCCTGCTCAAGGAAATGCGATCTAGTTGACATTAAGAAGAAGCTACAAGAAACTTTTGATATCCAAGATGGCGGTCCGTTGCATCATTTCCTAGGAATGGAAATACAGCGTGAAGGTGAGCTAGGTCCTATTTCTGTTGGTCAAAAACAGTACATTAAAAGTCTGCTCGAGAAGTACAATATGAACGTGTGTCGTTCTGTTTCGACGCCTTTGGATCCCGGATTTGGTATTTGCTGCACTGAGGAAAGCTGTGGCAAAGTAGATGTCACCGATTACCAATCGCTTATAGGGTCCATAATGTATTTGGCTATTTCAACGCGTCCTGACATCATGCACTCTGTCAGTAAATTGGCACAGAGAAATTCCGATCCACATGTTGAGCATGAGTCCGGCGCAAAGCACATTTTGCGATATTTGTCGAAAACGCTCGACTTGAAGCTACACTATCGCAAAACTGGTCGACATTTATATGCGTATGTCGATGCAGATTGGGCGAACGACGGCCGCGATAGAAAATCGTACACGGGCTATGGTTTTTATCTTGGAGGTTCGGCTTTTTCGTGGGAATCGAAGAAGCAAGGAGTGGTTGCGCTCAGTAGTACTGAGGCCGAATATATTGCCTTGTCCACTGCATGCAAAGAAGCGATATATCTACGTCGGCTGTTAAAGGAAATAGCTTGTCATCCAGCAGAAGAGCCCATTCAAATCAACGGTGACAACCTGAGTGCACAGCAGATCGTTACAAATCCCGTTCATCATAAGCGAACCAAGCATATTGACATAAAGTATCACCACGTCAGAGAAGTCATTGCTAAAAACGAGATTTGTATTAAATATGTTCCCTCGAATGAAAATATTGCCGATGTATTTACAAAAAACCTGCAAAAAGAGAAGCATAACAAATTTGTAAAGGCACTTGGCTTAGAAGTATGAACGAAATTGTAAAGAGCAATTTAACTTGAGAAGAAGTGTTGAATATGCAAGTTAAATCGTTCTCGAGTCACATCACTATGCGATAGTCCATAACTAGTTTTGTTTATTCCTTTTTGTGCCAAGATCATTGTATTCTGCATTTCTCAATATTCAGTCTCTAATAAAAGTTTGTCGTAGTAACACTTGCGTCGTGTGTTCTGATTTGGGTGACTCCAGGAATGTTCTAGGAATTGGCCGATTTGATACAAACTCAACTTTAATAACTAACAATAATAAATTAATTAGAAATTTAAAATGAGATTTAAAAGATATATAGTTAACCTAGAAAACTCATATTTAGAAAATAAGTGGTAATTGTGTTAAAAACCTTACGTTTAAATTTTCATTAAATTATCTATTCATTTACTTGAGTTATTAATTAAATTCCGCTAGCTGAGCTGTTTGGCCCACTGTGCGTTTTATGAACGAACAGATCTCAGAGATGGTAAGAGATAGAGGTTTGACATGTATGGGACAAATGTTTCTTATAGCTGCAGGCAGATCAAGTTTATTTTCAATTTGGAAAAACGTTATATCTCCTGCAGTTTTGAAGGTAGACGATTCATACCTTTTGGAGATAGTTAGTAATTAGCAAAATGTATCGATTTGCTGAAGAAATGATAAAGATCGGATCAGCGGCTCCCAAGTTATGAGCAAATAAGTAAACAACCCTCCCCCCACCCACTCCCACCCTTAAAGAGAGAGAGAGAGCGAGAGAGAGAACTAGAGATGAACGCAGCACCAGCATTGCATTCAGCTTCTACTACAGGTACAGAGTATGTATGTATGCTGCACATTTGTCGGGACCGGCCGGATCGGATGACTATAGCATATAGCTGCCATAGGAACGATCGGTTGAAAAACTAGTTTTAGTGAGAAAAACTTTTTTGTTTTTAGTGCTATCGCTCTCAACGCTCGTATTTATTAGTTTTTAATGACTTCACACAATTTCAACAAGACTTGTCGAAATCGGACAACTTATAGTATAGCTACCATACAAAAGATAGGTCTGAAAAAAAATCTTTGTGAGAAAAATTTTTTTTGTTTTTAATGCTATCGCAGCCAAACTTTTTACTGATCAATGTTACCACACAATTCTTGCAAGTTTGATTCAAATCGGATGACTATAGCATATAGCTGCCGTAGGAACGATCGGCTGAAAAACTTGTTTTAGTGAGAAAAACTTTTTTGTTTTTAGTGCTATCGCTACCAACGCTCGTATTTATAAGTTTTTAATGATTTCACATAATTTCACCAAGATTTGTCGAAATCGGACAATTATATAGTATAGCTACCATACAAAAGATAGGTCTGAAAAAAATCTTTCATATCTCAAGCTCCAAGGGTACTTCGGCTCGACCGAAGTTAGCTTGCCTCTATTTTTATACCCTTGGAGAGGGTATATTAAAATTGTCCGGATGTTTGTAACGCAGAGAAGGAAGCATCTCCGACCACATAAAGTATATATATTCTTGATCAGCATGAGGAGCTGAGTTGATATAGCCATGTCCGTCTGTCCGTCTGTCCGTCCGTCTGTCCGTCCGTCTGTCCGTCTGTTTCTATGCTATCTCCTCCGTCAGTTTTAATGCAATCGTAACCAAACTTTGCACGAAGTCTTTTGGTACAAATACGCTGCACATTTGTCGGAACCGGCCGGATCGGGTGACTATAGCATATAGCTGCCATAGGAACGATCGGTTGAAAAACTAGTTTTTGTGAGAAAAACTTTTTTGTTTTCAATGCTATCGCTCCCAACGCTCGTACTTATAAGTTTTCAATGATTTCACATAATTTCACCAAAACTTTTCGAAATCGGACTACTATATAGTATAGCTGCCATACAAAAGTTAGGTCTGAAAAATAGTCCTAGTGAGAAAAACTTTTTTGTTTTCAATGTTATCGCTCCCAACGCTCGTACTTATAAGTTTTCAATGATTTCACATAATTTCACCAAAACTTTTCGAAATCGGACTACTATATAGTATAGCTGCCATACAAACTGTCAGGCATATATCAAGCTCCAAGGGTATATAAACTTCGGTCGAGCCGAAGTTAGCTTCCCTCTATTTTTTGTTTTTGAAACATATTAAATGAAGATATCAGATTATTGCTTTCGACTAACTTGGGTTTGGACTGTTCTCCCCTGATAATTCAATCAAATTATTGTTGTCCACAATTCGATTGAGCAGATTTCAATTCAATACAGTTCATTTTCTGCTCTCCACATTGGTAAGCATCATTTTTGAACACACTAGGCTCTCTAAAATCTAACTCGGGAGATTTTATTTTTAATTTAATATTTACATTGAATCCAGATAGAATAAAAATTTCCAAAAACTAACAGTTCGCTCTGCATCAGAAAAAAAATAGAGGCAAGCTAACTTCGGCTCGACCGAAGTTTATATACCCTTGGAGCTTGATATATGCCTGACAGTTTGTATGGCAGCTATACTATATAGTAGTCCGATTTCGACAAGGTTTTGTGAAATTATGTGAAATCGATTGATAGCATTGAAATCAAAAAAGTTTTTCTCACTAAACTAGTTTTTCGACCGATCGTTCTTATGGCAGCTATATGCTATAGTCATCCGACCCGGCCGGTTCCGACAAATGTGCAGCGTATTTATACCAAAAGACTTCGTGCAAAGTTTGGTTACGATAGCTTTAAAACTGACGGAGGAGATAGCATAGAAACAGACGGACAGACGGACATGGCTATATCAACTCAGCTCGTCGTGCTGATCAAGAATATATATACTTTATGTGGTCCGAGATGCCTCCTTCCTTGCGTTACAAACATCCGACAATTTTAATATACCCTCTCCAAGGGTATAAAAATCAGAATCAGCTGCTGCCAAAATTGTCCTGAATTGTAAATTTTTTTTTTCGATCGGCTAAACTAGCCAGCATCCAGTGCAATATCCCAAATGTATACGGAAAGATGGGGAGTGTAAAGATTTTGGTTAGCTCGTAGAAAAGCAGTAAAATACTCAAGCAAAATAATTTTAAACTTTAGCAACTTTTGAAACATTCAGCTTAGCTCCAAAAACCGATTCGTTTTTACTTCACAGACATTGTCAAGAATTATTACCATTCCTTTAAAAAGATCGACCTCTCAGCCTTGTGTAATCATTCTATTTACTTATTTATCGATCGCTTATTAAAAGATGAAGTTAAGATTTGCTATCTGCCTGCTTTGTAGATTTCTATTTAAATACAAATACCCAATATTGGATTGTTTATTCGTGTAGAGCATTTTCAGGTATCCGCTAAACTTACTTTACTAAATGTACACACACATGTTCCCACCTGTTGCTGGCACTTGTTTTGCCTCTGAATTCATTCATATTCCTATTAAAGACTTAACTTTGGCCATATTTTAAAAGTGCACGTTGGGTACGCGCACCCTTTGGGGAATTTCAAATGGTTCCTAATATGCGATCAATGCTGGCACAATTTGCAATACAATGTGGTGTACACCGCCCGCGCCTCCCCCTCCACTACGGCTGTAAACCACCTGGTCTAACCCGCAGCACAGGCAAGTTCTAGCACAGTTTTTCCGTCATGTTTGTGCTTTTCCGCATGCAATTTTACGGGCATCTAAGCAACGGCAACAAATTTCAACCCTACGTTTTCGTTTATTTTCGGGGAGGGGAAAGGGATATTTTTTGGCAAAATTTTCATTTTCATGCAATACGAAATTGATTTGGTCAGCAGTTGGTTGCATTTCCAATGTAATATATTTTTCCAGAGCTGAAGAGTGGGTTCCAGTTGAGTTTAGTTACGTTGCGTTGTGGCTTATCTCCAGCCATGATTTTAATTACAAAGGGCCCCACACACACACACACACAGGCACCCATGCATATATCATAAGGTAATAGGCCACACACACCGAAGTGCGGGGGACGTGGATGGCCAAGTTCCAGTGGCAATTATTTACATTTGCCGGTTGCATTGTTCAACGAAAAGTTTGCTTCAAATAATTGACAAATGTGCGAACGAGTGAAATAGAGATATTTCGATTGAGATATAAGTTTTGCTGACGAAATCCTTTTTATTATTTATTATATGAAAATGTTGCAATTTTGTGGGTTTGAACCGTTGACTTGCCTTATATATATTTAAATTTGTTTGAGCGTACTCGGCTCTTTCCCCCTCTCTCTCTCTCTCTTACTCTGCTGACGGAGATTGAAGAATGTGGCAAATGGCATAAAATTGCTTCCTGCTAACCGAAAAACATGGCAATAATTTAGTGCAGATTCCTTGCTTTTGGCTTTGTATTTTGTTCTTATTGCTGCTCAAATATACGCATAGAGGTTAAGATTGTGGTAGGAGGGAGTTTAAAGAGTTTATTGAAGAATTTAAAAGTTTAGTCTATAGAAATCTGCTACAAAATGTTATGGGCAAATCACTTTGACTAGAAGAAACAGATGCAATTTAATGATTATGTGAAGCTGCAACTCACACTGTTGGTATCGTCTTAAAGACTTCGTGCAAGGCTTGGTAGATAAATCTCCATACGAAGCGGAAACTAATAGAAGTATAGATGGACAAGGCAATCTTATTTAATCATGACGATCAAGAATAAATATAGTTCAATCTGAACCCACCGCGACTTTGTCAGCAACTTCGCTCTCATAAATAAATAGTTATTTCTTAGGTAAGTGCTTAGAAAGTTAAATAGCCTTTATGTATCTACACAGAGGGAAAAAACCGAGAACATTGGACTCAAAACGAGCACAATCGTTACCAAAAAGTATGCATGAACGGATTTTCTCATGTGTAGTACAATGTTCTCACTTCAAGAACAATTTTTTGAGAACGCAAGAACTCAAATTGAGTTGATATTGTTCCATTTTTGAGAACAAAATTTGAGTTGATATTGTTCCATTTTTGAGAACATTTTAAACTCACCTGGAAAAAAATTTGATTGCACTTGGGACCGTTCTGTTCTCATTTTAAGTTGACGGCAACTTATTTTCTGAACAGGTTTTTTCCCACTGTGTACCCATCAGTACGGCCGGTGGCGATAGCTACTTGGACTACTTACATGGACTACTTACTGGTGGCGATCGCCACCTTATCGCTTTACAAGTAAGTACTGAGGTAAGTACCTACGATAGGGTACCGACCAGAGTACCGATTTAGTATAGCGACGTCACTCCCAAAGTAAACGACGCGTCGCGACGTACACACAGACTGTTTTGACGAAATGCGATGCAATGACAAAATGCAAAATATCAATATGTATATATGCGTGATCGAAGTTACACTAACAATTTGCAGGCAGGTCACTTATGTTCTTCCTACTTTAACACTTCTTTTTGTGTTCTGTTTAATCGCTGCCGAAAAAGCGTTCGACGTTGTGGCAGTTTTCTGATGATGCTTTAGTTATTATTGTGGACGCTGCTGAGTCGAACGCGTTTGTTGCTAAAATAATTATTTGTGAGCCGTGATAAATAAAATAATTTTGTTAGGATATGTTTACTATTATATATGAAGCCAGCAAAGGTAAGAACAAAGCATATAAATATGATTTCTTGAGCACTGCGAAAAGAGCAAGGGCTTCCTGCTCAAATACTAGAAATAATACAAGCTTCTGCAAATCGCCGAATGCGACGCGACGTCTTAACAATTTTTATGGAGCTGTGCTTGGTATGAAAAGTACTATATTTTTGAAATGCTGTGCAATTCATTGTTTTGTTATTCAAATTCTATTTCCACGCACGGTCCGGCAGTACGAAAACTGCTGCGCAATGCTAGCTTCAGAGAAAGCGAGTTTTCTAAAAGTCCAGCTGCGATTACAAAACTAGCTTAAATGAAGATTATAATGGAGAAATTAATAATTATGATGAAGAAAAATTCTAAATAAAATGAAATAATATTAATATAATAGTAATACAAGCAGAAGAAATATTAATAAAATGTTAAAAATTGAACATAATATAAAACTTATTTTTATAAGGGTTTGTTTATTGCATAACCACCTAGTGGGTACCTACTCTAGTGCGAATTGGAGGACTTACAGAGGTACTGACGGGGGTACTGCCTGGAGGTACTTACGGTACAAACAACTTGGGGGTACTTACGGTAAGTACTTACAGTAAGTGCTTGCGGTAAGTACTTACGGTACCACCACTTTTCGGTGCTTACTCCAGTACTTACATGTAAAGCGAAGAGATGGAGATTGGTTCCCCCCTAGAACATGCCCTGCAAAAAGTAAGTATTGAATTGCATTGCTGGTGGATTGGGCGGTAAGTACCGGTGGTTACTTGTAAGTACCAAATTTCACACCCATGTGCTAGTGCAGCGTACTGAAGGGGAAGTACTTGCTAATTTTTGTATGCTCCTAATAAAAAATACCAAAAAAATGTTTGTGTTTACACTTGTACAATTGTATAAGTATCGTCTCTTTTTATTCGCCGATCATAGCTAAAAATAAAAGACAGCACATTGCACGGTCTCAAGTTGACTTAATAGAAAAGCTTGACACACAAGTCAATCAGCAAAACACTAAGTAAGCACAGTATAAAAACCGCTTGTTCCAGGTGCATTGATGATTTTTCTACACTGAAAAAATCTGGCCAAAAACAGGATAGAAAAACGTTTAAGTGGGCTTAGAAATCTCAAAAACAGGATTTATCAACTCACATTCTGTAGCAATAGTTGCAACCCGCTCCTACTGGGACTTGGAGCACTACCTCGACGTCCTTAGGCACAGCTATATCATTTGCACCGTCTGCAATTTCAAATTCCGTGCCCTCCGAGGTACTAAGTTCGTGTCCCAGTAAGGGCAAGTCAAAATTGATTATTTATACATATTCAGAACGAAGAAAAGTTGTGTACTGTAATATAATATACCTACTGTACATATATGCAGCGGCACTGGCACGGAGAACAAGCGACGCCAACAAGAAATAAATTAAGCTAAATAATAGTGAACAGAAATCAAAAACATGGATATACTGACAACAAACAACAAACAACAATAACCAAGTGCAAACAAATATGACGACAAGCTATTATACTCCATGAAAAAG
Organism: Lordiphosa clarofinis; assembly: GCA_018904275.1. Taxonomy (NCBI): domain Eukaryota; kingdom Metazoa; phylum Arthropoda; class Insecta; order Diptera; family Drosophilidae; genus Lordiphosa; species Lordiphosa clarofinis. Next base: position 170,958 of record JAEIGQ010000288.1, on the reverse strand, counting down.
GCGCCAAAGGCTCTCATAAACGCGTTGGAGAACAGCTAAGCTTAAATATGTTTTAACTGCAGCAAAAGAAGACGGCCCAAATAACCCGTGGAAGAACATATCACCAACGAACTTATTTAAATGCCATAAAAATCACAAAACTAGATCATATGTTTGGGCATATGCTCAGATGGTGAAAGTATTTATCCATTTACCGCGCTTCCTTAAACTGGATGATTTATTTTCATAAAAATGCTATAAATCAAAAAATGTCTCTCTTTAAAGGCCAAATTAGACACTTTCCGCTTGACTTACATAGTCCCTATGATTTTTTAAAAATGCATGGATATGTACTTTATTGCAATTAGTTCATAAACTCAGATTTTTATGCCTAGTGTAGCCTCCATAAATCTTAGAGTGCCAAAAATTCGACTTTTTTGTTTTTCCGCCATATCTTGGAAACAAGAGCTGATGGAGCTAAACCGAATCCAGTTTTGGAATCAGTGAACATAAACTTATCATATTTATACCCGTTACTCGTAGAGTAAAAAGGGTATACTAAAGTCGTGCAAATGTATGTAACAGGCAGAAGGAATCATTTCCAACCCTATAAAGTATATATATTCTTGATCAGCATCAACAGCCGAGTTGATTTAGCCATGTCCGTCTGTCCGTCCGTCCGTCCGTCCGTCCGTCCGTCCGTCCGTCCGTCCGTCTGTATGAACACCTAGATCTCAGAGATGGTAAGAGATAGAGGTTTGACATGTATGGGACAAATGCTTCTTATACTTGCAGGCAGATCAGGTTTATTTCAAATTTTGGCCACGCCCCCTCCCGCCCCCGCAATTCGGAAAAAACGTTATATCTCCTACAGTTTTAAAGATAGCCGATTCGGACCTTCTAGAAATAGTTAGTAATTAGCAAAACGAATAAATTTGCCGAAGAAATGATAGAGATCAGATGAGCGGTTCTCAAGTTATGAGCAAAAATTTGAAAAATAGCCGTGTTAAGAAAGTGTTGCATACTTTTCAGATGTTCACCCTCAGGAACGCAGGAACACTGTTAAACATGTTTTTTTATGAGTAACGGGTATATCGAAGTCGGTTAGAGCCGACTTTAACTTGCGCTCTCGTTTTGAACAGGGCTGCACCTCACAAAGTGGGTCATTTTGTTGGCCTGTGTTAATAATTAATGATTAATCACAGGCCAACAAAATGACCACTTTGGTGAGGTCCAGCCCAATTTGTATTAAATTCTGAATTCCAGTTTTGTGCACTGATTCCAAAACTGGTCTCGGTTTTTCTCCATCAGCTCTTGTTATCAAGATATCGCGGAAAACCCATTTTGCAGTATTTTTGGCTTTAAAAAAATTATGGAGGTTACACCGAGCAACAATATCTGTATTTATGAGCTCTATGCGACAGTAAACATATTAAGGTCGCCCAAAAAAATCAATGGAGCATCATCAGCAAACCCAAAAGCGCCTAAATTGGCCTTTGAAGAGAAATATTCATCAAATTATGGCAAATTTTTCAAACTTAATCTTCGTGTACCAGCCATTTGCGGTGCTTGCATTTTATTGAAAACTACTTTAGCATGTGGCCCAATGGTTCTTCTAATTTCACAAATTTTGTTGCATTTAAATCTTCTCGCTGGACAAAGTTTGAGGCGGTTAATCCCGGAAAAATGAATTAAAATTTATGGCAGGATAACTAGATTGATGCACAAAATGTGTATAGGAAATATTAAAAGACTACGTGATCTTACATAGACCTTAAATTAATTGTCAAGTAAATGTACATTAACATTCAATCAGTACTAGATTCAAACAATTTTCCTCAAATTCATATTTGCTTAACATTAAAATTATATGAATTGGGCTACATTTGAGCCAAATGAGTTCCGCACTCACCATAATCTATGGATTAAGCCTCTTGTGACTATTATGATTTTCCAAGTTTCAACAAATGCCTGGCGGAAAGAGATTGTAGTAAAGACTCTTTCTATGAAACGAATGTACATGTCGAGGAAGTCAGTTGACCATTCTTATTATTTGGAGGAATGCTCATTCATGCAAAGTAGTGCAAAAACTCGCTCCATTTCGCAAGCGAATAACTTTGTGAATCTGTCACGTGACGAATTGTTCATAGGAAGACTTCTTATTGAATTATGATAAAAAACTTCCACAAATTAAGGTAATGTTTGGTTTTCAATGGTAGCGTCGCCCTATTTTTATACACTTAAAAAGTGTATTATAATTTTGCCCAGAAGTTTGCATAAAAAAAGAATCATCTCCGACCACATAAAGTATATATATTCTTGATCAGCACGACGAGATGAGTCGATTAAGCTTTGTCCGTCCGTCCGTCTATCTGTTTCTACGCGAACTAGTCCTTCAGTTTTGAAGCTATCGAGCTGAAATTTAGCACAGAGTCTTCTTTTGTCTGCACGCTGCTAATATGTTCCGCACTCACTATAATCTACGGATTAAGCCCCTTGTGACTATTATGATTTTACAAGTTTCAACAAATGCCTGGCGGAAGGAGATTGTAGTAAAGACTCTATCTGTGAAGCGAATGTATATGTCGAGGAAGTTGACCATTCTTATTATTTGGAGAAATGCTTATTCAAGCAAGGTAGTGCAAAAACTCGTTCCATTTCGCAAGCGAATAACTTTGTGAATCTGTCACGTCATTTGACGAATTTTTCATAGGAAGACCTCTAAATTAAATTATGTTAAAAAAATTTCCACAAATTAAGGTAATTTTTTGTTTTCAATGGTAAATTGAATTTTTCCATGATTTTGCTTCGGGAGGCATTTAAACTAACCAATTTTTCTTTTTACGTTTGCCCTTGACATAACGGTGACTTTCGAAAAACTGCGAACCATTAATACACCATTTTTCAAACGAAATTTTTCAACACCCCACGCACTCACACATTTTTAATTTTGTATTATTTTAATGAATTGTGCAACAAAATACAAAAAAAAAAACACATTATGCAGTTCTTATGCAGATGTTTCTTGACAAACTAGAAAACTAGTTTTTTGTTTTTTTTTTTTACTTTTTATTACAATGAGCTTATATATCTGCACTTTCTATTTCGTTAGCAGTCAGAACTGCTAACGTTATCCGTTATTATGGCCCGTTAACACTTTCGCTTGACCGTTCCCGGATAATAATGCCAAGCTCCTGGAGCCATGAGCAAGGCCATATGACGCTTTGGTTAAAGCCTTGTTAATATAAAAGCCATGGCTGAGCTCTTTCTCCAAAGGCACATCTTCGTCTTGCTGTGGGACGTTAAAATTTCATTCTTGTGATATGTGCACTGGATGGGCACACTGCAAGCATCCGAAGTCACTCCAGTAATAGACAAGCATCTATAGTTTAGATAAATATGGAATAGTCACAAGAGGCTTTATCCATAGATTATAGTAAGTGCGGAACTCATTTGGCTCAAATGTAGCCCAATTCATATAATTTTAATGTTATTCTCGCAAGGTTAAGCAAATATGAATTTGGGGAAAATTGTTTGAATCTAGTACTGATTGAATGTAATTGTACATTTGCTTGACAATTTATGTAAAGACTATGTTAGATCAAGTAGTCTTTTAATATTTCCTATACACATTTTGTGTATCAATCTAGTTATCCTGCCATAAATTTTAATTCATTTTTTCGGGATTAACCGCTTGTAACTTTTTCCATCGATAAGATTTAAATGCAACAAAATTTGTGAAATTAGAAGAACCATTGGGCTGCATGCTTAAGTGGTTTTCATAAAAATGCAAGCACCCCAAATGGCTGGTACACGGCGATTAAGTTTGAAAATTTTGCTATAATTTGATGAAAATTTTTCTTCAAAGGCCAATTTAGGCGCTTTTGGGTTTGCTGATGCTGCTCCATTGATTTTTTTAGGCGACCTTAATATGTATACTGTCGCATAGAGCTCATAAATACAGATATTGTTGCTCGGTGTAACCTCCATAATTTTTTAAACGCCAAAAATACTGCAAAATGGATTTTCCGCGATATCTTAAAAACAAGAGCTGATGGAGAAATACCGAGACCAGTCTTGGAATCAGTGAACAAAACAGGATCAGAATTTGTCATCGATAATGCTGGACCAAAATGGCTGTTGGCCAGTGTTATTCTTAACTAAGATTTACAATTAACGAATTAAATATTAGATATTAAATAGTAAATTTTGGTATATTTTAAACGCAGAGCTTGCCACGTGATCCCTTCTTTTAGTCAATAAATATATCTTGCAATGCTATTAAATGTTTTATTTAATTTGTGTTGGCTACCAGCATCACATTTACCAAACATTTCTATACCGTAAAAAAGTACAGGAATCAAAAAGAACTTCGCAATCAGGTGTCGTATGTTAATTGCTAAACAATTCTGGTTTAGCGAAAGTTGCCTAAGCAGTGCGTAACTGCCTTATTTATATGATCCTGCCAGGATAGAGTTTTGTTCATGGTAATTCCAAGGTTCTCAGCCTTATAGACATACAATATAGCTGCTCCATATATTTCAATATTTGCAAAGTTTTCTTTATTTAATGTCTTTTTATGTCTGACAAGGCACTTTGATTTTATGGGGTTGATGGAAAGTCCATTTCTCTTGGCCCAATCACTAATATTAAACAGATCATTGTTCTTCTTCTTCTTTAATGGCCATTACAACCGTTTGACGGTCTGGGCCTCTGCGATTAACGCTCTCCATTCGCTTCTGTTCTGTGCGATCTGCCACCAATTGGTCACACCAAGCTTGGCAATGTCTTCCCGCACCTGATCTTCCCATCTTAGTGGTGGTCTTCCCTTCTTGCCGCCTCCATAGTCATCCGCCTTCGAATTATTCCTTCATTCTGGCGACATGTCCTAGCCAGCGCTGCCGCTGCTGCTTTATGCGCGTGTCATTGTCCAGGACCGGGATGATAAGCGACTTGTAAAGGGCTATTTTTGTTCTTTGCTTGAGGTCTTTGCTCTTGAACTCCCTACTTAGCCCAGTTCGCAAGAGTGATTCTTCGTTATCATCGTTCCGAGTTATCATCGTTCCGAGGTAGACGAAATCCTCTACAACATTAAAGTTGTACTCCTCCATCCAACAGATTGTCCAAGTCGCAATGACTTTTTGTCCGCGGATGCTAGGTACTTCGTCTTGTCCTCATTTTCTGCTAAGCCCATTAATCTAGACTCCTTCTCAATCTCTGAAAACGCCTTGCTTACTGCCCGTGTGGTTTTGCCGACAATGTCAATATCATCGGCATATGCAAGTAGCATTAGACTTTTATGAATAAATTCGCCGGTTCTGTCGGCATGTCGGCACGTGCGCAGTATATCTTCCATCAGTAGACTAAAGAAGTCACACGATAAGGTATCGCCCTGCCTAAAACCTCTTTTGGTATCAAATGGTTCGGAGGGGTTCTTTCCTATTTTGACGTCATCATGCAAAGTCGGACGTACTTTGCTGGAATACCTAAAGTAGACAGGGCTTTGAAGAAACTTGACCTTATCGGTGTGTCGAAGGCTGATTTATAATCAACAAACAGGTGGTGTGTTTGGATGCCTCTATGTCTTCTCCAGGATTTGTCGTAGTGTGAAAATCTGGTCTGAGTTGGATTTACTAGGTCAAAAGCCACACTGATAAGGTCCAATCAGTGTATCAATAAACGGCTTTAGACGTTCACAAATAATGCGGGTCAGAACCTTATATGCGATGGGGAGGAGACTGATTCCGCGGTAGTTGGCGCAAACTGCAGGGTCTCCTTTTTTAAAGATTGGGCAGAGAACACTTAGATTCCAATCATCGGGCATGCTTTCGTCAACAAATATACGGCACAGAAGTTGGTGCATGCACCTTACCAGCGCCTGGCGACTTGTTGTTCTTTAGCCTTCGTATGGCTAAACAGACTTCCTGTTGGGTCGGCGGGTCTATCTCTATGTTGTCGATTGGTGGCACCGTTACTTCTCTAATGGCGGCATCCTGTTCGTCATCGCCTCCCAGTAGGTTGGAAAAATAACTTCTCCATTTGTTAAGCGCCACTTGCGGATCTGTGACCAGATTCCCCTGTTCGTCTTTGCATTGTGCGACTCTGGGCTTGAAAACTTCTGTTAATTGCTTAATCTTTTGGTAAAATTTTCGCGTCTCACTCATGCCGAATAACATCTCGACTTCCTCGCGCAAGCGCCTTTCCTGTTCATTCTTTTTTCTTCTAAATAGGCGCTTCTCCTCTTTCCTTTTCTTCTGGTAAACAATTTTATCAGCATCCGCTCTCGTCTGCAAAAATGTCTTGTAGACCTCGTTTTTCTCTGCTGTAGCGCGTCGGCACTCCTCATCGTACCAAGACCGCCTTTAAGGGGACTCGGAGTACCCGAGTACCTCCTCGGCAGCCGCTCTCATGGAGTGTGATATTCGATTCCATTGTTCGCCTTTATCGGAAGGGAATGGGGAGTACTCACAACACATCATTGTTACACGCATTAATACACACACTCAAAGAAAAAAACAGGCCAAATCGCCCTAAAATTTAGAAATTCGCCCTAAAAAAGGGGTCAAAGGCGATTCGCCTTATTTTTAAGAAAATGCTTTTCTAGATTTCAGGGCAATTTTTCTAAAAAACACTTAGACAATATTTGGTGTTAGGTCGATTTAAAATTCCCAAGCGGTTATGGCAGCGCTGGCATAAGGAGGAAGCAGTTGACAGTAAGCACTTAAAAATAAATTTTAGGGGGAGGTTGGGTAGAACCGACCACAGACCAAACCGTGTGTGGTTGTGTTTTTGGATCCACCCCGCCCCAACCGTTTGATTTTTAGGGTTTGTCCCATCCTCCTCCACCCCCCATCGGCAGCACCACCTCCTCACACCGAACCACTTTTTTCTAAGCTATAGATAGATAGATATATAATTAATTTAGAAATAAGCGCATTAATAGTTTTTTTTACTTACTTTACTGGGACTTGAACACGGGACCTCTCTCAAATACTGAACACTCGGACGACGCCTCAGCCTACTCGACTACTTGCCTTAAGTAAAACCACTAAGCAAGAAATATATAGAGGCGTCAAACAGCAGAAAAAGTGCTATCAACCAAACGGCTGAGCGTGGAACCCCAGACCAGCCGAACGAACTGTCTAGCACCCCGAGAGCGCTCGGTTGTTTCGAGTTCGAAGCATTCGTTCGAAAGCCAGAAAGCAAGAAACCGATTTTCAGTCGCAGATCAAATGCGGAACGATGAGGCACGGCCGCGCATTGCGCGCTCGGCTCTCGTTTCTCTGTATGTGTATATGTGTACAAGCGCTCGCACGTTTGCAAGCGTGTGCAAAATACACGGTTGCCGCTCTTCTTTGTTATGTTTTTGATCCTGGGTTGTCTGCGGCAACAGGAAGTGGCGCCGCGACGGCTCATTTGCTTATGACGTCACGACAATGTGAAAATTAGTTTTATTATCGACCATCACTTTTAAATGCCCTATGACCCAAACAAAAATCAATTACATTAATAGACTTAATATATGTACATACTTGTGTATTTTTATTTACTTCAGTACATTTTGAGATCAAAATTAAATAGTTTTTGAATCTTTAATAATATAATTATGATAATTTATTAAAAGTGCGTTTAAACTGTGAACAGCATGCGTGCACATACATACATACATGCATACATGCATATGCATACAACAACCCACCCGGCACACAAGCGAAGGTTCGCTTCGAGCGAAAGTTTCGCGAAGAACATTATTCGTATTTTTTTTAGTTTAAGCGAAACTCTTTGTGTGTTCCCTTTTATCTTGCTTCTCTCTGCAGCAGGTAGAAAACGACCGAAAATGACGCCGCGTCGCCGTCGCCTGCTGGACTTTGACTTTGCACTTTTAGTGTGCATTTGGAGCCTTTAAAATAAAGACGGCGTCATTAAAACTGCAGTGCGTCAACCAATAATTCGGTAAAGCATTATTGTGTTTTTGTGGTGTGTTGTTTTATGATTGTTTTGTCTAAAGTGTTATTGTCTATGTGTTAATTGTTTTAGTGTTAAAATCATACCACACAAGAGGAAGCACCGGCATTATTTATGTGAAGCAAAGCATGTTTACCAAAAAAAAAAATTTCGCGGTGTAATGGAGGATGACGCTGAAAATTGTGGCGACGTTGTTGTTGGCAATTTATTTTTTAGTTTATTGAATTAGAATAATTAAAATGAATATTAATAAATAATAAAAAAAAAAATTTATTTGTGTTTTAATGTAAAAATTTTTTGGAACGAGTGAAAATGAAACTCGTAAAACTTTCGCGTTGACATTCGCGCGCGAATTCGCATACGAATGTTCGCGTACGAATGTTCGCCTGCCACAAACTGAGCGACACAAGTATCTTAAACGAACGTTTGGCGAATTCGTAAACGAAGGTTATGTTCGTTTTTTATTCGCTTTGAGGTTCGCGCGCGAGTTCGTGGGCGAAATTTTGGTCGGGTGGGAAGTGCGAATTCGTCTTCTGTTGGGGTAGGTTCTCAAAGTTGACCCACTAAGCAAGAAATATATAGAGGCGTCAAACAGCAGAAAAAGTGCCATCAACCAAACGGCTGAGCCTGGAACCGCAGAGCAGCCGAACGAAATGTCTAGCACCCCGAGAGCGCCCCGAGTTGATGGCGAGTTAAATTCGTTCTTAGGACTTTAAAATGTCTATTTTTCTTGTGCTTTTCAGCCTCTCAGATCCCCCACATAACTTTTCTGTGAGCCATAAACTATTTTTCCTAAGCAGGATGGGCAGAAAATAATTTAAAATGTGCTTTCTATGTTCATTACTATTATGATTTTCGGAATACCATTCTGAGTATTTATCTACGCTTTCCGCCTGCGCAATACATTTATTAACTAAGGTTTCTTTAATATTTCTAGCATGAGGGGACTCTTCAAAAAATTTGTGAAATATATTGTAATGCCGCTTAATCAGTTCAAAAAAAATCGTCCTGTGGGGCTTTTAGTTTCAAATTATTGTTCGTACTTCTGTAAGTTTTGTTGAATAAAAATAGTTCGGATTGCTCAAATTTCACTAATTCATCTTTTGTCAGCATCTTGCAGGTATCGCAATTAAATTTCTGTTGTGTTTTAAATAGCACAAATCCTGTAAAATATCTTAATGTATTTTCACTTGCTACGCTCATGGCAAAGGTGGCGGTTTCATTATCGTTCATAATTTCCATTTCGTCTGATTGCGCTTCAAAACAAATATCAATATCTTTCAAATACATCTGTTCTTGGTCATTTAGATTGGCGGTCTGTTCCTCATTTACGTTTTTAACTGCATTAATAACACAGGCCAACAAAATGACCATCTTTGTGAGGTGCAGCCCTGTTGATTTAAAAATATGATAAGTTTATGTTTACTGATTCCAAAACTGGCTTCGAAAAACGAAAATCTTGCATTTTTGGCACTATATGATTTATGGAGGCCACACTAGGCATAAATGTCTGAGTTTATGAGCTAATTATGATAAAGGACATATCATTGCAAATTAAAAAAACATAGGGACCATTTAAGTCCAGCGGAAAGTGTCTAATTTGGCCTTTAAAAAGAGACATTTTTCGATTTATAGCATTTTTATCAAAATAAATAACCCCGTTTAAGGAAGCGCGGTAATTGGATTAATACATTCGCCATCTGAGCATATAGCCAAACATATGATCTAATTTTGTTGATTTTTATGGCACTTAAATAAGTTTTTTTGGCAAAGATATGGCGTGTTTAAGACGAAAATACATATTTAAATTTATGGGAGGAAAACTAGATTATTACTGTAAATCTGTATAGGATCTGTAAAGGGGCTACTTGGTTCGGCATAAAATGTTATATGTTTACATGTAGATGATAAATTATATTTGGAAAAAAGTAGCCTTTTCACAGTTCCTATAAAAATTTGAGTTACAAATCTAGTTTTCCTCCCATAAATTTAAATATGTGATTTCGTCTTTAAGAGGCTATAACTTTGCCAAATAAATTGATTTAATCGCCATAAAAATCACAAAATTAGATTATAGGTTTGTCAATAGGCTCAGATGGCGAAAATATAAATTCAATATCTGCGCTAGCTTTAACGGGCTATAAAAAATGCTAAAAATGCTATAAATCGAAAAATGTCTGTCTTTAGAGGCCAATTTAGAAACTTTCCGCTGTACTAATATAGCGGATATGATTTTTAAAATTTGCATTGATCTGTACTTTATCGCAATTAGTTCATAAATTCAGATAATTATGCCTAGTGTGGCCTCCATAAATCTAGAGTGCCAAAAAGTCGACTTTTTGGTTTTTCCGCGGTATCTTGGAAACAAGAGCTGATTGAACAAAACCAATGATACAGTTTTGTTCAGTGAAGTCTATATTGACATAATCTGTTAAAAATAGACCTGCACCAAAATCACTGTTGGGCTGTGTAAACATTTCATCATCATCTGGCTCGCAGTTTCCAGTTGTTCTTTTAGAAGAGATGACCTTCATTGATAGCATCTTTGAAATAATGGCATTAAATTCAAAGAGCATTGGATTGTTGTTTGTACCGCCTCTACTTCTTATTAAATAAAATAGTTGCTCCAGAGCATCCTGATTAAGACGGGACAATATCAGAAAGTATACATTACTTTCACCCCAGACATCTTGCGCAAGCATCAAAATTGAATTTATGGAAAGTATTAATCCGTCTATACAATAAACTTTGTGGGGGTATTTGCATTTGTTTAAATAATCTTTCATTTCAGTAATGTAGTTTTCTGTGTCACTATTCTTCTGCATGGCGGCCTTGAAAGGATTTTTACTATATATATTATTGCTATTCAAGCAATCGAAGAGCCTATTCATTTTTTCAATAAATTTAACTGTTGCAAGTGCTTGTTCTTCGCAGTCATTAAATGCGCCATTTTGTATAAGGGTTTTTAAGGCAGAAGCGACTGTTTGGCTAAATACCTGCGTGGCATATTTAACCTTCATTTTTTCAAAGGAGTTTGGGTCTATATGTTTCCGAGATAGCTTTGGGCACAACCGAGTTAAAGAGTTATTTGTGTCAATTTCAAACAATTTAACAATAATTTTCCATGAGACTTCGCCATCTGGAGTCATAATACAATTTTTCATCAAAATATTGCGAAGCGATTTAAATAAGTGGGGGATATCATATATAGCGTAAATTTTCTGACTGTCAACAGATATAAAAGGCTCTTCTTCATTCACCCCGAATTTTTGATGTGAAACATCTTTAATTTCGGTACGGACGATTTTAGTAGGAGTAAAATTTGATTTCAGTGTCACGTGACGCTGATGAACGATTTTAGTAGGAGTAAAATTTGGTTTGAGCGTCACGTGACTCTGACGCCAACCATATTATGTTGCTGTGTTTGCTTTGTGCAGTGGCTCGGCAGCCAAAAACTCAAAACAAAAAACTACCACAACAACAACTAGAGAACAATATAGAGCGTACTCCCACAATTTTAGCTGTAAACGCGAGAGTGAGTGCTACTAAGTACTGAAAAGACAGGGCACTGAGAGCAGCATCAAACCATTTTAGTAGGAGTAAAATTTGGTTTCTGCGTCGCGTGACGCTGACGTCATTCATATTTAGTGTTGTTTTGATTTGTGTGCAAACACACACACAAAAGGGATGGGCAGAGGGGGGAAGTGAAGAGGTAGGAAAGATGCTGAGCTGGGCGAGATCTGACTGAGTTCTGGGTGGGATCTCGGAGGGTTCTGGGCGGGATCTGGATGATAATGGGGGTAAGATCTGGGTGGTTTCTGGGTGGGATCTGTGTGGGATTTGGATGAGGATCTGGGTGTGAGCTGGGCGAGATCTGGCTGAGTTCTGGGTGGGATCTGGGAGGGTTATGGGCGGGATCTGGGTGGGAATGGGGGTAAGATCTGGGTGGTTTCTAAGTGGGATCTTGGCGGGATCTGGATGGGTTCTGGGTGGGATCTGTGTGGGATATGGAAGGGATCTGAGTGGGATCAGGATGGAATCTGAATGGGATCTGGGCAAGACATGGGTGAGATCTGGGTGGGATCTGGAAGGGATCTACCAGATACGGTAGTATCTTAGAGGGTGAAACATCATCATTTATCTTTCGATCAGCGCTTTAAACTTCCTAAAAAAATTAAAGAACTCTGCAGCAAGTGATTCTGCTTCGTATTTCTACTCCCCGTTATTTGTCTTCTTTTGAAAGAGCGACCTTGCTGATTTACATATCATTGAGAGAACTTGTGATTTGAAAATAAGCTCTTAAACTTATCATCATGTTTTACATCAAAGACTCGTGAGTGATAGCGACACTCACATTTTTTTTTTAAAAGCTCCTCGGTTGTTCGATCCTTGGTCACATACCACTGCTCTTATAATGAGGCCTAAGCTCTTGGCGACTTTTATATTTTCTGTTATTAAATCTTGTAATTTATGAGCTTAAAGTCCATTGGTCGTTGCGACATAACTCAAGACAAATTTCCAGTTCTCATACAATACTCTCACCATAAAAACGCATATCTGCTTGCACAATGTGTTCATTTTTTCGTTGCCATCATCAACAAAGCCTTCCACTTCATCTCGAAGGGAGTTATATTGCAGCCCTTTTCTAATTGAAATTTCATCAAAAATTAATACGGCATTTCTACTCCTACTGTCCATTTTTGCAATAAGTGATTTTTATATATTTATAAAATTTTCATTAAATCCCGGAACCATGTGTCGAACTGGAGCCCATCTCACTAGCGACGATTTTGACGGCAGATTCAATTTAAGGTCATCTCTCATAAAACTATAGGCCTTAGCAGAATAAAAATTTATACTTTGAGCAATTAATCTTTCGTCTTCATTCCACGATTGTTTTTTTTTATTAGCATCTTGCAAACAGTATTTGAACTCTCAGATAAACCAATTTTATCAATGGCAAGTAAAGACAAGTATGTACATATATTAAGTCTATTAATGTTATTGATTTTTGTTTGGGTCATAGGGCATTTAAAAGTGATGGTCGATAATAAAACTAATTTTCACATTGTCGTGACGTCATAAGCAAATGAGCCGTCGCGGCGCCACTTCCCTGTTGCCGCAGACAACCCAGGATCAAAAACATAACAAAGAAGAGCGGCAACCGTGTATTTTGCACACAATGCAAACGTGCGAGCGCTTGTACACATATACACACATACAGAGAAACGAGAGCCGAGCGCGCAATGCGCGGCCGTGCCTCATCGTTCCGCATTTGATCTGCGACTGAAAATCGGTTTCTTGCTTTCTGGCTTTCGAACGAATGCTTCGAACTCGAAACAGCCGAGCGCTCTCGGGGTGCTAGACAGTTCGTTCGGCTGGTCTGGGGTTCCACGCTCAGCCGTTTGGTTGATAGCACTTTTTCTGCTGTTTGACGCCTCTATATATTTCTTGCTTAGTGGTAAAACGTAGCGACTTAACTACAGTTAATAATGTACACAGTTGAGAGCACGCGTGTGGCGTTTGCGTATGTGTCAAAGAAAAGAAGTAACTAGAAACTGCGACACAGCAGCGTCTCCTCTCCTGTTCTCACGACTCTCTTTTTTATATTTTTTAAATTTTAGGGCGAATTTCTAGATTAATCTTTCTAAATTTTATGGTGAATTTCTAAACAAATTTTTCAAAATTTAAGAAACTCGATTTCCTCAAAATAAGGGCGTTTTACTAACTTTAATGGCGGTCGCTCCATTTTGCTTTGCATTTCTTTTCTTAATTCAAGGGCAAATCTGCCCTAAATTAAAGAAAGATTTTAGGAAAATATCTAGAAAAATTACCCTAAATTTAAGAAAAAAAAATTACTTTCTAAATTTAAGAAATTATTTTCTAGAAAATCTCATCTAAGGGTTATGTTTTCTAAATTTAAGAAAAAAATTTCTATAAACAAGAAATTTTTCTGCAATTTAGAAAAAAAAATATTTTATGGCGAATTTCTAAAATGTAGAAAATATTTTTTTTTGAGTGCAGGTCAATTTAACTCAAAGGACTACTAACGTACATTTGGACATCACCTGCATACATATGAACTTCACACTTTGACAACACACTGGGAAGATCATTAACATACACTGTAAACAGAAGGGGCCCTTAAACTGATCCCTGTAGAATTCCACGTGTGATAGGAAAAAGCTCGGACATGTTTGTGTTTGAAACAACTGCTTGATTTCTATTGTTTAAATAAGAACGCATTAGTTTTATAGCAGTTTCGGAGAAGTTGTATAGATTTCTTAGCTTAGTTAGAAGTATTTTCTGATTACTGTGTCAAACGCCTTACGGTAGTCAAGAAGTGTTAGTAAAGTTACATCGCTTTTGTCCAAATGTCTACGGATGTCTTCAACTATTTTAGTAAATTCTGTAGTACAGCTCCCATTTTCCCGAAATCCAGACCAGCTGTTGTTGAGGAGTTCAATATGTTTAATGCTAATATGTAGGAACCCGGCTCGGATGACTACTTCTTGTCGCTGTCATACAAATGATCGGTCGAAAAATGGGTTTTAGTCAGAAAACCCGTTTTTTTTTCTCAATATTACCGCTCTCAATCACGGTCATGGGTAATAGTAAATGTTTTTAAGCTGATCTGCGAAGTTTGATCGAAGACTCTAACCATTAGCGAAGTTAGCCTTGCCTTTCTTGTTTTCATATTGAAACTGAGATTTGTTCATCTTAAAGTAGAATATAATCGATTTTAGTACAAAAGTGTTGGATTAGGTTTTAACTTGAAATTTTTATCTCCAGTTAAGATTATCTCAGACTTTGTTAAATTCTGACACCGTTTATCTTGGTTTCACGACCATAATCATGATTTTAAATTGATTTTTCTTAGTGTATAATAGTATTTTTGCAAGTACATTTGATTTGTGCGGCATGTGTTTGGCGTTTAGTTTATGTTGTTTTTTCTTTTTGTTTTTCGAAGTGCACAACAGCAACCCAGTTTCAGTTGCTGTGCAATCGTGCAATATAAATGGATATATCGATCATATAAACAATTTCCATGCTACGCTTAAAATTCCGCCTATGCATTTTTATTTGCCCCACTGACGCTGACAGTTTTTTTTGTTGTAGTCCTTATGCCGCCGCTGCTGCCCGGGCTTTGCTTTCGTTTTTTATTTTTGTCTTCCCAATCAATAAACAAACAAATCTGTGACCCCATCTATTGCGATACAAGACAGTGGAATGTGGCTCCAGTGGGATTATGATCATTCAAGTTTTTATAGCATACTTTTCAGAGCTCACTCAAACTGAACTTCATTGGTAACCTTCTGATTTTAAATTATATTTATTAACTTTCAATCAACATTTTGTGTGTCTCCAGAGACCTCACTGTTAAACCGACGAGAATTGAGCTTCTGCTGTTCGCCCTTGTTTGCATTTTTACCTGGCCGTTTTGTGCCGCATTAGATAAACAAAAAAATGGCATAAAATTTGTTTGCCATTGCCTGGCAGGTATAGCAGTTTTATGCTGCTTTGTTTATTTTCTATTGCATTGCATAAAAATCCCAAACGTTTATATATATTTTTCGTTGCTTTCGGCTCTTGGTCACTTTTTGTCATCTCGTTGTAGTCATTTATGTGTGTGCGTGCGTCTGTGGCCAGTGTGTTTGCTTGGGGGGCTTTAATTTTGCTAGTCATACGAAAAGTTTTTTTTTGCCAATTTGTTGCATTTTGTTGACAATTTTGTGACATGTGTAGGTGAAGGAGGGCGGTAGGGCTCCGCATATCTAAACTCTCTGTGTGTCTCCTCCCGTGTTTGTAAGGGTTAGTTCCAGTTTTTTGTTGTTGTTTAGAGGGCAAAATCATTCCCTGCAGTTGTTGACTTTGAGTAGCCGTAAAAGTTAGAGTTTCAGTTTTAAAAGTTTTGTTAAACAATTGGGCGTATAGGTTGAGTATGTGATATTTGAAAATGTCAGGGGAGAAGAGCGAATTTTCAATTTCTCAAAGTTTTTTTTATGTAGCCCCTAAGTATGGGTCAATGGGACCATCTGAAGTCAAGTTTTGCAAAACTTTTTGATTAAGGAATAATTTTGGAATATGAAACTTAAGCAGTACTATTTATTTCCAACGGCTACGTTTGGGCCCTTTGAATTGTGTGAATATATCTCTTAGCTTGAACTGAACTGGCTTAAATTTGTTTGGATACAGTTTTGAATAGGGAGACAGTCAAAGCAGCGACGACCTTCAGAATGCGTTTTAACAAAACCGTCAAAACAGATGTCAGCTACAACTACTTAGTAGTGTTCTGAAAACATCTATAGTAGACACATTCGATAGTTTGAACATCGATATTGATCTCTGCGATAATATCGATAGTGCTATCAAAAATTTTTGATTTGAATATGTATATGAATGAAAATTCAATCCCCTGAGTGGAAAATGAAGTTCAAGCTCATTATCAAAGTTATACATAACGAGGGCGTAAGTTAATGTCGGCTCTTACCGACTTCGTTCCTCATAAAAAAACATGTTTAACAGTGCACTATGGGGAATTTTCCCAAAAATCAGGCATTAATTAATAACTCAAAAACTAAGCACGATATTGCGGTCTAGTTTTTTGCTTTATGTTATGTATACCGTTGGTCTATATGTGCAAAAAAGTGGACGTGGTAGAACTTCAACCCGCCTTAAAAAAAAAAATTTGTTAATTGTTTTTCTTGTACAAGAACAAATTGGTTTTTCTTGCTATATTACAGAAGAATGAATGTACCATTATTGACGCGTAATAAGAAACATAGTTTTCGGCCGCAAACTTTATGGAATTTCGGGATTCCTGAAAAAGATGCGGCTGTTATATTGCGATTTCTGTTCTGTTCTTACTGTCATTTGTAACTGCACAATACTGCTCTCGTCGACGGAAGACTGCAAAGGCCTTTTAAGGCCTTAAACAAACTATCTTAAGAACTGCTGCATGGTCAGCTGGTCGTTTTTTACTTTATACGAGCAGCTGTGCTTGCTTCTTCTGCTACGTTATCTCCAGCAGCTTGAGTCCTACGACCTCTAATACGCTTTAGCGTAAATTACCATAGAGAACACCACTCTGGGTTCATGTGCTTCCCAATGGTTTATAATGGAATTTCTGCGTTCAAATTGTTGCATTTTTCTGTTCAATTACCGCGAATCATCTCCAGAATTGCACAAAATATGCTTCCTTTTTTCTTTTAAATATCTTTCATATGCGACTGAAGGACTTTGGACTTACCCCTCTCTAAAGCAATCAAAAATAAGTTATTTAAATAACATCTTCCCGACTGATCACATTTTTTCATTTGGCGTGCAAGTAGGCATTGGAAAAATTAAAGTTGTGTCCTAAAAAGTGAAATTTTGCAAAAAGATGCGCGTAGATGCGGTTGGGAAAAAGTGAAACAGAAGCAGGATTGATAGCTCTAAAAGGTGGATAAAGTAACAGCTCTAACAAATCTAAACAAAATTTGGTAGGACTTCGCAAAGTTTAATTTTCTATCCAATTTGTATACCCTTGGAAAGGGTATATTGAAATTGTCCGGATGTTTGTAACGCACAGAAGGAAGCATCTCCGACCACATAAAGTATATATATTCTTGATCAGCTGAGTTGATATATCCGGCCGTCGTCGTCGTCTGCCGTGTCTTGTTTCTATGTACCTCCCCGTTAGTTTTAAAGCTATCTTAAAAACTTTGCGAGTCTTTTGGTAAGCTGCACTTTGTCGGAACCGGCCGGATCGGATGACTATAGCTATAGCTCCATAGGAACGATCGGTTGAAAAACTAGTTTTTGTGAGAAAAACTTTTGTTTTCAATGCTATCGCTCCCAACGCTAATTTATAATTTTTAATGATTTCACATGTTCAAAGCCTTGTCGAAATCGGCACTATATATAGCTGCCATACAAAAGTTAGGTCTGAAAAAAAACTTAGTGAGAAAAACTTTTGTTTTCAATGCTATCGCTCCCAACGCTCGTATTTATAGTTTTTAATGATTTCACATAATTTCTTAACTTGTCAAATCGGACAACTATTGTATAGCTGTCATACAAAGTTAGGTCTGAAAAATAGTCCTAGTGAGAAAACTTTTTGTTTTTAATGTTATCGCTCCAAACGCTCGTATTTATAAGTTTTCAATGATTTTACATAATTTCAACAAGATTTGTCGAAATCGGACTACTATATAGTATAGCTGCCATACAAACTGTCAGCCACATATCAAGCTCCAAGGGTATATAAACTTCGGTCGAGCCGAAGTTAGCTTGCCTTTTTTTTTTTTTTGTGTGATGAATCATGAATACCGTCAAATACAGGGCCGCCACAATTAATTTCTACAGATCAAAGGCACTAAAACATAGCACATACCACAACGATTAGATTCAATCAAAAATATTCGACAAAACTTTCTGTTTTCATTAATATTTGGCAAATACAAATTGCACAATTGAACTCTCATTCGTTAGCATAACCTGACTTTATCAGCTGCTCACTTAACAGAGCTCTGTTAAATCAAAATTCGTGGTATGTAACATTGAAGACTGATGTATTTGTGGTCTAATGAGACAAAAAAATTTGAGTTTTGATCACTTTTGGAAAAGGGGTTTATGCCTAATATTTGGCAAAATTCCCCATAGTGCAGTGTTCCTGCTTTCCTTAGAGTGAACATCTGAAAAGTATGCAACCTTTTTTAACTCGGATATATATTATCCGATCTTGCTGTAAATTTCAGGGATTATAGCTATTGCTAATATAAATATAAGCTATAAATCTGAACTCGATATTATAAAAAATGTGGAAGTTATTCAACATTTTCTATTGTGGGGGCGGGGGTGGGCGAGGCCAAAATTTGAAACAAACTTCATCTGCGTGCAGATAATAGAAGACTTAATATCAATTTTGGTTGCTCTAGCTCTTATAGTCTCCGAGATCTAGGTGTTCATACAGACAGACGGACGGGCGGACAGACGGACAAGTCTACTCGGCTGTTGATGCTGTTCAAGAATATATATACTTTATATGGTCGGAAATGATTCCTTCTGCCTGTTACATACATTTGCACGACTTAAGAATACCTTTATTACTCTACGTGTAACGGGTATAAAAACTCAAAAGTAATAAGTGATTTTTAATTATTGGAAAATGGGGTAAGAAATTATTTTCTTTCATTGCACAATGCAATTTGAAGATTATTCTACTTTTTTCCGGAAATAAGTTTTGTTTTTGTATGAAAAAAATAAACTAAATGCACACCATAGGAACAAACTATAACGCTTCTTTAACTGTAAATCAAAAGTTTAACATTATTGACGCATTTAAAAATAAGGCAAGCTAAAAGGATCCTTGCATTAAACAACTAGTAAGAGTGTTGCGGTCGAGTGCTCCGTCAGCACAATACCCTGTTCCAAGTAATGTGGTTCCTAAAGCTTTGAACTCTATTTATTTTAAAATTTATTTCAATAAATGGGCAGGCGCACTTATGTGCATATCTTCGGTGTTTTTGCTCGGATCTCATTGTGGTACACAGAATTGATAGATGTTGGGCCTAACTGAATATTTATTAAGTCACTAGGTTCAAACAATCAAAAAATTTTAGCTCTGACAGTTTTTTCGCGGTTAGAAGAAGATGGAGGAGGAATTTGGCAAACCTGGAGCAAACTTGATCTGGGTTCGGTGCACACCTACATATGTACATTCAAAAATTTGTGGTTCTACTTGTTATAGTCTGTGAGATCAACTCGTTTATACATAGATAGTGACAGTTTTTCGCTGCTAAATGATGAAGGATGTGGCGTTTTTCAAATCTAAAACAAACTCGATGTGGGTACAGTGTTCACCTACATACATGCCAAAATTTGTGGCTCCATCAATTACAGTTTCTGAGATCGACTGGCTGTTGATGCTGATGAAGACTATATATATACTTTATAGGTTCGGAAATGCTTCCTTCTCCCTGTTACATACATTTGCAAAACTTCATGATCCCCTTTTTCCCATTTTGAATGGGAACAGGGTATAAAAATGTGACAGATCGACAATTGACGGAATTATAACAATACGAGCTCAGACATGCCGCTAGTGTATGCTGATGTATGTAGAGTAGAAACTACTGCAATGGTTTTAGCAGCAGCGTACCACCAATGCGATATTGGATTGGTTATTCCCGGCAAAGCTACCGAATTAGAACCTAATGATAACAAGCTGTGGCGTTGGCGTAAGTTCCATATTATTAAACTTGGCAAACTGCACGCAAAATGGCTCTCAGCTCTAAGGAAGCAAATGATTATGATATCAACATTTTGCCCGTACTTCTCAAGGATTACGATAGAGAAACTATATTTAAAGCTAAGTTCACACATTCAAATTTTTTTGTCAAATATGGCAAATATTTGACAAAATAAGCTAGAATTGTGTGTGAACGCCATACCTTTTTACAGTCAAACTCATTTGAAGACCAATTTGACGAGTTTGACAAATCAAGTTTTCGATAAGTTTGTGTGTTGTCTGAACGCTGTGTGAACACTGTTTGTATATCATGTACTTGCAGTTGCAATTGGGTTTAAATTGTAAGTACATATAAAATAATTTAAATAATTATTAAATTATTTGATTTGCTTCATATACAGCAGCAATAGCAACCAAAAATATGCAATGTATATATTCCTCCAGTATCAGCTTGTGACCCGGGATATCAACCCAACATCCGCCACCTACTTAAAGGAGAGTACGGAATCGTTCTGGAAGACTTCAAGGCCCACAGCAACGTATAGTTCTCCGAACTTCGACAGATCGGATTTCTGCACTTTAAATGAGGATCATGCTACGCGCATCACTGCCACATGCCGTAGCTCTCCTGACCTCACAATAGCCAGCCCCTCCCTCCTAACCAACACAACGTGGCATGCTGACACTGAACTCAGACCATATCCCATCACAACCAAAGTCACGAAAGATGCAGAGCTCATCACAACTGAAAGACGCACCTTCGTGAACTTTGGCAAGGTAGATTGGGAGAGGTTTCAACTCAGTGCAGAAATCGATTTCGACAATCTACCCCCACCAATAAGCGCGAGTGAGGATGAAAAACTTTTCAGAGACATCCTGGTCCAGGCAGGACGCATACCAAAGCTAAAACCAGGATTTCCACCTGATGCAGCTAAACTGTGCGAGGTGGGCATGGCAATCAAGGAAGCAAAACCATCAAAAGCTTTAGGACCCGATGGCTTGGCAACCATAATGCTAAAGCACATAGGCCCAAAAGGGTTAGAATATTGTTGTGTTGGTTGCATTCTCTTTTTCTATTGCGGTTTCAATTATGAGGACATCTACGTCATTTTGAGCTTGTTTCATTGTAATATTCGCAGCTGTTAATTTGTCACTTAACATGGAAATAAAACAAAAAAATTTTGCTAATTCGCCGTCATAACTGTCATAAATTCGTCAAAGATAATTTCGGAACCCGATGATGTTTTTGTAGGTCGACAACGTTGTTCTGCAGCTTTAATATCTTTTGTCGAGTCACTGTAGCCGTCAAATACTACCGTCACTGTAAGCCCATAATGTATGCTGTACTGAACATGTTTATCAAAAATAACGACAAAGGTTTCTTCACGATCCCACACAACGTAGGTATCCTCCACCAATAATGTAAGTAGCGTTTGTACTATCAACCTCAGAATTGACTGATTGAAAGCAATTGTAAATTTCTGACTTTGTTGTTTTACGCATTCGCAGCTAAATGAGGGAGTCCTTTTTCAGAGCGTTTTAATTTTATATAATATTATTAAATGTTTCACCTGCCGTTCTAGACATGGAAGCAATCCCAACACCAACAACTCCAGAAGCAATAGATACGATTTTGTTAATGGTAGGAAAAGGATCTTATGATGAAAACCAGTCAAGAAGTTTTTTAATGCCTTACGTGTCTGTTGTGTCCACTTGAGCATTAGCAAGAACTTCCAAAACCTCATATACAGTATTCATTGCATGCAGTCCGTAAACCTATTTACTTATCACACTTTGTTTCGTACTTCTTTCTCAAAAATGCCCCCACCAGTTTTCATAGATTTCATCATCGATTGTTCAATAATCATATTTGTTGAAGTTCCACAACAAAGTTGATCAGAACGCGAACAGTAAAAAATCCTTCTGTAAGGTATATGAACGAGACCTACGGACAATAGAACAGCCAGATGTTTTTCAAGGCCACGTGGGTGGAGGGGAGTCAGTTAGGGACTGACTATTGTTTGAATAAATGTTTTCAGAATAGTATATATAGAACAATAGAGAATAGTATATATAAAGAATTAAAGAGACACAAATTGGTATTTATACTTGTCTTAAGTGCCGGATTATGTATATAAATACGTGGCTTATATGTGCATATCATGTATAATGAGGCTCTTAGAATCGCGATATCTCAGGAATGGTAACTCTTAGGAAAAAATTTTGTAGAGAATTTCAAGATCTAGAGGTTTTTTTCTGATAAAACTTACCGTTTTCGAGAAAAATCTAAAAAAAAACTCAAATTTTGACCTTTGACCCCGAATAACTTTTTTAGCACACATAGGATCGATTGGGACTTTTAAAACTTTATTTGTAATGGTTGACCCCAGCTCTCCACCAATATTTGGCTCTCCGGGAGATTTTGTTATTTGACCATTTATGTCTAAATTGGCCGGACTATAACTTATGAAAAACATGTTTAACAGTGTTCCTGCGTTCCTGAGGGTGAACATCCCAAAAGTAAGCAACATTTTTTAAACTCTACCAACTGAATTCGGTAGAGGGGCGTTCCTAGCTAACGAACGAGCGCCCAGTTGTCTCCAGTTGTTTCCTCGCCTGATAAGTCCGATGAAAGGCGAGCATTTTAAGACAAAAGAGGGGATCCAAGCAGCACCGCGGCTCTCAAGGCTAGGCCTTCCGTGACGCCTTCAATGCTGGAAAATCGCGCTGGCCGCGCTGCATCGACTCAGAAGGAGCCTATTTTGAAAGTCTTTAAAGACTTATAACGATTGGCTCAATACGTTTTATTAAATCGACTCAGTCCAGTTCCGCATAAACCCTGTATCTGCTGAAAGTCTATAATTTCTATAATGATGTCTCTATTATGTAAAGTTTTTCATGTTTAAAAGCTGAATTAATATTTGACATAAGCAAACCAGAAACGCAAGCAAAACGCTGCCAGGAAATTCCTAAAACAAGACATATAACTGAAATGCTTGTTGTTGTTTGTTTATATGTGTGCGTCTGCCTGCGTATGTGTGCGTGTGTGTATGTCAACGAATTATGTCCCCCAGATGTCATTGCAATACCAAAGTACAAGCGAGAAACATGACAATGACGCTCCCCGCCCCCCAACAGAACAGTTTGTGATGCACTGGGAAATATCATAAGTATTCATGCATTTATGCGGGCGGAGTTCTTCCCCCTCCTCCACCTCCTCCTGCTGCTGAACCTCATCTGTGTCCGTTCTTTTCTTGTATAAATCTCTGCGTTCTGCGTTTTTGTTTGCTTTTTTCCGGGTGTAGCCAAATGTGTTTCATTTGTCAACAGCAGAAGGAGAAGCAGAAGCTGGCCAAGGCAGCCAAAAGGCCATAGAGAATAGACGCTTCTGCGACTGTCTGTGATTCTGGCACATCAGCAGCTTTATTATTATGCAAATACATACAAAATATGAATTATGTTAATGCCAACTGTACACACAGAGTGAGCGGCAGGGGGTGAAAGTATACCCATGCATGTCCATGTGCATGTGGTGGCCTAAACTGCGTGCAAAGCCGACAAGTCTGCTCTGTCCCCTCCGGCGTCTCTTAAAAAGTCTGCTTAACTCAAAAGCAAAAGTTTTTGTTATTTTTTGTACACATCCTTTGTGGAGAAATAACAGTTTTATTGAACATACAAAAGAAGCTTAGGCAGCGCTTATGATATTGTCAGATGAGACTTGGTGTGGAGTGTGTGATAACTGGAAACAACAACAGCTTATCAAGAGAATGTTTTGAATGCAAAAGGTTTGGATGAGTATTGGAACCAAAATTTAAGAAATTTTAAGCAGTTCATTAAAATGCTTTTAAATTAATGTCTTACTAAAGGCCAATCCAACAAACAGCTAGACTCAGCAAAACTGCTGTCAAAGCAGCCACCCATGCAGAGTCAGCTGAAAACGAACCACGGACACTGGACGGAAAGCAGCAGGGAAGCGACATGCGCTCTACTTGATGCGCACTTTCCAAGCTGCACTCCAGTCACTGAGACAGTCAATATCATTACTCCAGAAAAGATCCGATAGGCGATCGACTCGTTTGCGAGTTACAGATCCCCAGGACTAGATGGAATATTTTCAGCCATGCTGAAGACTACTAAATTATCTAAACGGTAAAAATTTTCTGAAACATCGGTTAAGCTTCTGTACCCGTACCAAATTAAATTGGCAGCTCTACTATATAGTGGTCCGATTTCGAAAAAATCTTGTTGAGATTATGTAAAATCATTGAAAACTTATAAATACGAGCGTTGGGAGCGATAGCATTGAAAACAAAAAAGTTTTTCTCACTAAAACTAGTTTTTCAACCGATCGTTCCTATGGCAGCTATATGCTATAGTCATCCGATCCGGCCGGTACCGACAAATGTGCAGCGTATTTGTACCAAAAGACTTCGTGCAAAGTTTGGTTAAGATAGCTTTAAAACTGACGGAGGAGATAGCATAGAAACAGACGGACGGCCAGACGGACAGACGGACGGACGGACGGACAGACGGACATGGCTATATCAACTCAGCTCGTCATGCTGATCAAGAATATATATACTTTATGTGGTCGGAGATGCTTCCTTCTATGCGTTACAAACATCCGGACAATTTTAATATACCCTCTCCAAGGGTATAAAAACAAGTGAGAAAGTCGGTCCAGCCCGACTATGTCATACTCTGTTCCAAGAGTAGGAGCTGAATGCAACGCTTCTGCAGCGCTGATCTCTAAGTTTCTCTCTCTCTCTCACTCACACGTTCTTGAATGAAATGCGGTGTTGGTTGTGAGTGCGTGGGAGGAGGTGAGGGAGGGGGATTTTATTTTTCGGTCATAACTTGAGAACCGCTAATCCGATCTTTACCATTTCTTCGGCAAATCGATACATATTACGAATGACTAACTATCTCTAGAGGGATCGAATCATCTATCTACAAAACTGTGGGAGATATGACGTTTTTTCAAAATTCCGGGGGCGGGAGGGATAAAAATAAACTTGATCTGCCTGCAAGTATAAGAAGCATTTGTCCCATACATGTCAAACCTCTATCACTTACCATCTCTGAGATCTGTTTGTTCATACGGACGGACAGACGGACAGGGCTATATCGGCACGGCTGTTGATGCTGATTAAGAATATATATACTTTATAAGGTCGGAAATGATTGCTTCTGCCTGTTACATACTTTTGCACAAACTTAATATACTCTATG
The DNA here is from genome assembly GCA_018904275.1 of Lordiphosa clarofinis. Lineage (NCBI taxonomy): Eukaryota > Metazoa > Arthropoda > Insecta > Diptera > Drosophilidae > Lordiphosa > Lordiphosa clarofinis. The sequence continues at coordinate 145,550 of JAEIGQ010000288.1, read as the reverse complement.
TATCTTCGGTACAGAGTATAAAAATCTGCACATGCTTTTCACGACACCCAGTACATATTGTTGGGCTAGTCGAGTATAGCATATCCTCATACTTGGTTTTCTCCTAAAACCCCCAAAATCTGAAGTTTTGGCCCAAAAGCCGCTTTAGTTATTTTACCTCAAATTAATTGATATAACTCGCGAATGGACCGTCAGATCGCTCATAACTAATACAGTTCTGGTAGCCACGAGAAGGATCTAAAACATTATAATAAATGGTTAGACTATTTTACCGCGATGGCTGAGAAATGCGGCTTACAGATCCAGCGTTTTCAACTTTTTTTAAAAATTTGTACTTTGGCCATCACTGGTTTAACTATTTTATTCAATGCGATTTTTCCTTAAGGATTATAATAAAAGCCCTTTTAATTCTCCGTTGAATGGTTGTTGTCTGAATGAATTTGGATACCGTTTGACGAAGTTATGCGCGTTTTTCTGAGTATACATCAACAATCTAGTATTTTTTTTGAGTGTGCTAACATATGATATAACAAAGTATGAGGAATCGATATACTCGACCTGATCTACAGCATAGGCTAGGTCATTTCGAACGTATTTTTTCGCTGTAACACTGTGTAGTATATAAGAAAAAATTAAGCCCAGAACATTTTTCAATTCTGAAAATTGATGACTGGCCCATCGAGTATGTTGACCAAGCTGTCTATTTTCGTTTCTTATTTACTCCTAATTGCCAAAGCTTATTTGATCCTCTCAGTATTTTATGGGGTTGAAGTCTTTGGAAATGCGATGTTTTTAGCTTTAATAAAATAAATGTCCTGTTTAATTATATTGCGAGGTATGTATAATTCGACCTTAAATTCGTTCATATCCTTAATGCTCCTAACCAGAGAGCTGCACGAGTGCAGTGCACAACAAGTGTACCGCATTCTTACTTGATATTTTTCACACTCGAGTGTCTCCAACCACTGCAATATATGTACCAAGTGTCACCCAAAAAAAGCTTTTTCTATTTCTATCTCTCTCTCTTGAGATAACAACAACAACTACTTGGAATTTTTCAACGGAGAGAGGAAAGAGAAGAGAGCGAGAGCAACAAAAAAAAAATCATACTACGTATATGCTGATGTTAAACTGTAGCATCCCTGCAAACATTTTTTATCGCAGAGATAAGAATACGATTCTTCTAGTTGGTGTCGCTTCACTCTGGCGATATCGCATATTTATCGCATTCTCATCTCCCTTCGGGAAGAAATGTGCCACTCTGCGACACTTCTTGAAGGAGAGAAAGCGTTTCTGCTGAGCGATACGAAAAAGTCTCTTTTTAGAGATAAGAAAGCGTTTCATCCTGGGGATAAGAATTAGTCTTTTCTAAAGGATAAGAAAAAGTGCCTTCTTAGGGATAAGAAATCGTTTCTTCCTGGAGTTACGAAAAAGTCTCTTCGCAGGAATAAGAAAGCGTTTCATCCTGGGGATAAGAAATTGTCTCTTCTATAAGATAAGATAAAGTGCGCTCTTAGGGATAAGAAAGCGCTTTTTCCTGGAGATAGAAAAACGATTCTCCCTAAAGTTAAGAAAGCGTTTCTTTCTGGAGATAAGTTAAAGTCTCTTATGTGGGATAAGAATGCGATTCTTTTTGGAGAAAGGAAAAAACTTCTGGGGGAGAAAAAAGCGTTTTTTTATGTTAAGTTTTAGTGTAAGCTTAGAAATCGTTTATTTTTTTGTTAAGTCTTAACAAAAGGTAAGTGGGGCAAATTTAATAAGTCAAGAGAATATTCATATTTTGAGTCAATATGTTTGGCGCTTCTTTATAAATATTAAGTTTATGTGTACTAATGTGTTTATGTGTACTTTAGTACTAATGTTTTTAATTTTGTTTAGTTTCTTATTCACACGGTCTTTGGCATGTAAGAAATGTTGCTGACAAACTTTGTTGATATCTGTATCCGTAGTCTTCGCATACATGGAATAAGCCTACCTTGTTGTGAGTTTCGCTGTCGCTTGAAACGGACCCTAAGGCGAACAAGGGGTACGGGCGGAAGCCAGAGAGAAGGAAATAGTTAAAAAGGAAAATTGGACTTCTTACTAAAGCTAAGGTCAAATACTCAAATAATTTATGCAAAATTATTGTGGATTTTGCAAGATTTGTATCCAAATCCATGTTGTGGGTTCAGCTTAAAATATAATCTCCAAGAATGTCTCTATTTGATAACTAAGTCAACAACATTTTGATTTTCGAGGTGCAATACAAATGTGATTACAAACTGCATCTATGGGGTTTTATGTTAATTGGTGGGTTCCCAATTGGACGGAACAAAGTTGTGCTGTTTTATTCTTGTTATGGTAGCTCTCAACTGCTTTGCTGCTGCTAACACAAATGCACGTTTTTTTTTTGTACAAATTTTAATAGGCATATAATGGATATCTATCGCCAAATTTTTAAAACGAAGTTTAAAATGTGACTCCAAAATATTTTGTTGTTGAATGATTTCAAAGTATTTATTTTTAAAAAATCGCATTCAGGTCTTCTTAGTCATTGTTAAGCGATAAATCGCCAAATCACGGATTGGACGATGGAAATGGGAGACCCTTTTAAAAAGAATTGCATTTATGTCTTCAAGGCGATTTTTAAGTGATATTCGTTAATATACCGATTGGATGAAAAAAAGCGATACCACATATCGCTTAATTATGCCTTGTAAGCAGAGCTGGGAATGCTGATTAAAATTTTTTTCATTAAACGACTATATGGCCTGCAGAAAAATTTTATTTTCAACCATAATAAGATCAAGTCCTTACTTCAAGGGAACTTTCATTAAGTCAGTTTGTGCGGCGGATAGAATTAATGGAAGTACACATCCATTGGTTGGTGAATTTAACTGAAAAACATTTCTAAGGCTGACTGCAAAAAAAGGTTCCATTTCTTATCCTTAAAACCACCTGCAAAGGTGGACACTCCAGCTCGCGTGTAAAATAAGGGAAATTTACTGCTTGTAGGCGATAACTACTCTTCAGTATTGAGAGCTTCGAAGAATACGCGTTTTGCAGACGACTCTTTACAAGTGAAAAGACAAAACGCTGTGTTACTCGGTGATGAGCCGTTCTATATAGCTCAAGATTAATTAATTTTTACGTCGCTAATCAATATAAGGAAATATCCTCATCTTTGACTTTACCATAAGCGCGTAAAGTCAAATTAATAAAGAAATAATTGATTATTATGAAAATTTATGGTTTGAAAGCATTCTCTGAACCCTCCTTCTAGGTCAACAAGCAATCTCCCAAAACACTTGGCCGTTGAAAAAATAATAAACGAAATACAACAAAAACAAACACAAAAATTAATCACGTTCATTGGGTTTCCGAGAAAATGTTCACCTGACAATTTGCACGTATTCAGTGAGTTTTCCGTGTTGCTTGCCGAACCGTTAAAATGCCATCATTAAAAATCAATGTTTAAAGATTTATGCGCACAACAAAGTGTTAATTACCGAAAGGTTGTTGTTGGCTTCAGTGAGGAATAAGCTTGACTTCTGAACTGATGTGGCGGAGAGGTCCTTACTCTAAATAAAAGTAAGAAAAGCATTCCCCAGCGGCATTTTTTCTTTTACAGCAAAATTATACTAGAATACCGCGATGAGCGTCAAAAACCCTCGAAACGTAACTTTTAATCAGACCACAACAAAAGGCACAAAAAATATAAACGAGGAAAGGGAAAAGCTGAAGAGAAACAGCAGTTGAAATGCAAAAACACAAAAAAGAAACCAGGCCCCAAACAACGTCAAGGCGTTACAGAACATAAAAATGCCTTTTGCTTTAAAGGCAAGACCAGGAGGTGAAGACGAACTGTAACGCCTTTGGCCCCACAACTTTTGCCGACGACGTTTTCATAATTCGAAGCAACAAAAACAAAATACAAAAAACAGGAGCAGAAAGAGACGGACACGTTAAAATAGGAAAAATCAACAACCGAAAAACGTAAAAAGATGCCAGGCAGCAGTTTTCCTTTCGTTCTATAAGCTGACGCTCAAGCTAGCGCTGGCGGGGGAAGTACACACGTGAGGTTTCGCAGCGACAAAAAATACGCAATACGAGTATGTATATAGTTTTGGCCGTGCGTGTGAGTTTGTGTGTGCGTGCGAAGGACGAGTCACACACAGAGACACACACTGCAAAAGCCTTAAATATGCTTGAACTACTAAAGAAGCCATAAAGCAAAAGCAACAACGCCGACGACTGCGACCAGCGTTTACCTACGGAAAGCGTGGAAATATTTTGTTCCTTTCTGGTTGTAAACAAGCAGAGCGTGTAACTTGTCCTGGCTTCGCTGAGTTGCAGGGGAAAATCTGTTAAAAAACATTTATGTTAAAATATTGGTTTCTTAAAGGGGTAAAAGCACACAGGACATCCAACATGTCCAGCCTATTCTGAGTTGCAGGGGAAACGCTGTTAACTAACATTTATGTAAAAATATTGGTTTCTTTATGGGGTAGGTTCAATAATCACTGTTAAGTTGTGGATTTTGTTAGAGCTGCCAGTTAACGTGCTCGTATCTTTGCTTAAAAGGCTCGATTTAAATACTATTATTATATATTAATACTTTTAGATAAAAATATTATATTTATTAATTTATTTGTCTTTTGATTAAATGTGATTAGATCTGGAAATCAAACCGGAACCAGAACTGGAACCCTATACCCAAAAGAATCTATTAAAACTCAGAACCAGAACTAGAACCGGAACTAATATTTTTAATTTGGAATATATTTTTGGAACCAACAAGACCGAAAAGAACCTAAACATTTTACCGGTACAGTTTCGGTTCTGTGAGGAACAACTAGACTGCAAAGCTGGCACTTAGTTTTAGGGGAATTTGAAGGAATTTCCAACAAAGAACAGTGAGGCCTTCGAAAACTTTTGCTTTGAAAAATATTGCAACTACATCGGAACAGAAAAGTATTGTGTCATCCATTTCTGTTGAACTAAAACTTTATGAGAAAAGCAGCATGAATTCTTTAGAAGCAGAACAATAGAAATAGTTTAGTGTTTTTAAAAAACTGTTTAATGCCATCAGTCAGGTGATTAAAACAAAAGGTGTACCCGTGACGTGAATTTGATCTTGTTACGGTGCTCCACGACGTGATCGTAAACAAAGACAGAGTTTCGTGCAAAAGCATCCGTGATCAGTGCGTGTTTCGTAAAAGAGCCAATGTCGAACATCGTGAATAGATATGCAGTACTTGTGAATAGGAATCAGTACTCACGAAATTTTTTTAATTTCTTTTATCTATAGAAATTGTTTTTGGCATTTTAGAATATTCGTTAATGTTATCTGATTTTCCATATCATTAATAATGATATTCATGAAAAAGGGGCACAAAAATCTGTTAAACATCGGTTAGAGCCTCATTCATTGCACAACATTGCCTTGTATTTAAATCCCGAACACAAAAAACTTTGCTTTCTTTCTTTGAGAAGCAAACGATATTTTGAATAAGGTAAATATATATTTCAAAACAATAATGAAGAACTAAACTCTCCTAGGATCATTCGCAGTAATGCAGGATTCATCATACAAGTCGGAAATCTTATAAATAATAAGAAAGCTATGAAATTCAAAATCACATGAACTTTTGTTATCTGTAAAAGTATATTTCTTTAACACTCTTTTCGTATTTTGTTTCAGAAAAAATCATCTCTGATTTCAATTCAATCAAATCAAAAAATGCATGACCTTGTTCATTAAACAATGTTCCATCGCCTTAAAATTGAAGACAGTTATCTACATGAATGTCGTACTTTGAGGTCAAAAAATACTTCGTTTCAATAAGTTTCGGCACTGAGGGTAGGGTTGTCAATATTTTATTAGGGATTATCGATATTTTTATAAACGATATATCAGAAAAGTTACTATGGTTATAAGTGCAAATTACATGGCTTGCCTGATAAAACATCTGGTAATACAACTTATAATCGCATTTAAGAACTAATCACACACATATGAATTCAGCAATACGTTTCAATATTAGGTGTCAGTGTTAAAATATATTGAAGATGTCGTCATGAACACAATAGCTTATTGGAGAGCTAGTGCGGATGATTTGCTCATGCTGTCTGAAAGTGAATTTCGATGCTTTACTTTCTTGGGCTCAGCTTCGGCAAGCGTTTAACTTGTTAATGTCTGAATAACGAGATGTCTTCGGCATCTATTTCACATGAAAAACAAAACACGTGTGAACTGCTTTAAAATCAGAACTATTTTGACTCACTTATAGGAAGTAATGTGCCTAACTAAATTTGTAACTGTTTTGCTGCAATAGGAACTATTTTTTAAGGCTTAAAGAAAAATAAATTCTCATTATAAATGTACATACTTTGAAAAATGTACAGTGTAGTTTTTAGAAAACTATTTTATGGTGCAGAAATTCCTTAAATGCTTTTCAGTCTTATTAAGCTTTAGAAAATAGCGATAGTATCGATATATCGATGTTTTTGAATTTTTGATATTATCGATATTGATATTTTGAGAAATATCGACAACCCTAACTGAGGGTAGTAAACAATGTAGCTGAAAAAGCGGTTAAGTTGATGAAAGACTTTCATAGATTTATCACTGTTGAGGAGGAACAAAAACAATTTATATTGCTTTGCGTACAAGAACACTGAAAAATTTATTCTGACTGTAAAAATCAAACCTTAAAAAGAAAATTTGATCAAGAATATAATTTTTTAATGTAAACCATTCGGTTAAGTAAAAAAATTAGATTTCTAATTCCTTTTTATTTGAGTCAATGAGGTTAAACGGAATAAAAATAGAGGGTATGCGTATTGGATTTCGCGGAGAAAGTTGTTTTCCCTATGTCTTGGGACACTCTACTGTGGTAAATGCAGGCTTAAATGTTAACGGACAATTCTGAAATTAAAGGGATGTTTGGTGGAAAAGAAAATTTTCCCAAAAATAACAGAATCAAATTTTCCCAATATTAATAGGGGGAAATTTTCTCCATATCGTAATCTGTTAAAATAAAAGCATTATGGCAAATGTATCGTACATGTTAAGAAATTAGTATTTTTAGATTAGCTATAATATAAAGTTGTCATTGGGTAACATGACCCCTTTATTATTTGAGGCAATCGTTCTTAGGAAAGTTTGAAGCGTCTTAGAAAGGGAATTTTCATGAGCTTTCGAAAGCTGCTTAGATAACTAATTTATTTTTATGTTAGGGTCAATTTTAAAAAAGCTTTTAATGAAAATTTGCAATAAATTATGGGAAAACACAAAACATATAATTAAAAGGTAGAAAAAAATTAAAGAACGTTGTGTTCTTTAAAAATAATTAAGATGCTTTAAAAATTGTAGTATTTAAAATAAGTCTTAAAAGCTCTCGTTTGAATAAAGGGTAAAAAAGAAATTTGAAAATTTGTAAATTTAACATAAAAAACGCCTAATTTAAAGAAGAAGCTTTTGTTACAATAAGATTGTAAATTTGATTTGAATTTCATTGTTACACAGTAAAACGCCGAATCCGAACGGCAAAGTTTGAGAATTTGCTTTTTCATGGCTAGCTTATTTCACAGCTGGCGCCGATAGCTGGTGAAGGTGAGCGGGTGTATAAAAGCTTTTTTCTTAAGAAAGAATACATTTTTTTTATTAGATGTTCCGAGGCGGAATCGAACCCACGACCTCCCGCCCAGCATTCCAGCACACTAACCGCTGGGCCACAGACGGTCACTTGAGTGTTGTACAATATTGATGCAATATATTTATAAAACAAGTCCAGCTTCTGTCAAATCTGGCGGCCAGTTTTTAAATTTGTTTTTGAAAGCATGAGTTTTTATTGTTTTAATTCAGTAGAACAGTTAGAGGTTTTTGCACAAGAAATATACAGGGATGCCACAGAAATCACTTTCGCTCTAAATTCGCCCGAATTTGATTTCGCCCTGCCACAGAGCCTGTTTTCGAGTGATTTGCAAATCGCGCACTCTTGAGTCGGCGATTTGCTTAAATAAGCCCTTAAAATTCCATTTTATAATAATAAGCCTTATAGATTCTTGAAGGGTGTTCAATTAGTGAATAACCTACATCAAAAAATTCAACATTTAACATGTTGAGTTTATTAAATTAGCATTTTACTAAATCGCTAGTTAAATCGCTAGTGAATTTGGTCATTCGCTGCAACTAACCAAATCGCTTTTGAATTTCGAGCTTAATCGAATTCAGTTTTAAAGTGTATAAAAGAGCAATTTTTGTGTTAAATCAGAGATAAAACGAAAAGCAGGTAACTCGTCCGTGCCGGTTTTTATAATTGAAATCGCTTGTCTCAACGGTGGACTCGACCAAACTTCGCAGATAGCTTAAAAACATTTAATATACATGACCGTGATTGAGGCGGTAATATTGAGGAAAACCAGTTTTCTCATTAAAACCATTTTCGACGATCATTGTATGGCAGCTCAAGAAGTAGTTACGATCGGCGGTCCGATATTAGCAGCGTGCAGAGAAAAGAAGACTCTGTGCAAAATTCATCGCTACTTCAAAACTGGGGGACTAGTCGCGTAGAAACAGACAGAGGAGGACGGAGAGGACAGAGGACGGAAAAGTTTTGCTCGTCACGCTGATCAAGATATATATTATGTGGTCGGAGATGATTCCTCTATCGTTCAAACTTCTGCAAATTATAATAATTTCAAGGTAAAAGATTTACTGGCAATAATTTTTGCCTTGAGCTTTTGCTTAATTATTGTGCAATTTGCAAATCGATTGCTGCCAATTTGAGTTGAACAAAGTGGATTGGCGAGTTGGGGCTTAGCGTTGCAAAAATCGTAACTTTTGAACGGTAAGAGATTTTTAAAAAATTTCAAAGGGACGATTATAAAGAAGCTTTCTGAAGCTTTAATATGAGCGTAAAGATCTCAGAATCGACTGTCAAAGTGAAAAGTTTAAAACGTTGAAAATGTCGCATGCGATAATAAAAACATTTTTATTTTTTTTAAACGATTTATTAAAAATGATGTTGTTCAACTAATTAAAATGAACAAAATTTAATAAGAAACTAATTTAAATTTTTTTTTCAAAATAAATATTTTTACTAATTAAAAGTTAGCTATTTATTAAATTTGGTTCATTTTAAGTAGTTTACCAATTATAATTTTAATAAATCGCTTTAAAAAATGTTAAATTAATTTTCTTATTTCTTGCAACCTTTTCAATTTATCCAATTTGCAGTTTGGCGGCCATTCCTGGGTCACCCAGTTGACCTACTATAATGGACTTAAGCTTATTTGAAAGCTACTGAAATTCTCTACCACATTTCCTTTGGAATTTTCAAATATCTCTTTCCATTCAAAAGTTACGATTTTTTGCTACGCAAAACCGGCACCCCGCTTGATTTCACCTAATCATTTTCGGGCTATCTGGGGTTCCTTTTATTAAATTTAATTAAAGCGGTCAAAAAAATCGACCATCAGTTTTTGATTTTTGCAACGCTAAATTCGCCAAACCGGCCACTGTGCGCCGAAGCCAAAATAATGACGACAGCCACTCAGTTGTTGATAAATTTTATTATTCTCCCGAAATTGTTATACAGGCCTGTTCCGGTTTTCACTTTCACTAAATTTGCTCGAATTCGATTTGGTTACCTGTTCCGGTTTTCACAATTCGAAAGATTTATTCGATTTGAATTCACATTGCTCGGAGCCGATGAATTCAAAAGTAAATGCTATTTTTTACTTAAAGGAGTCCAAATAATAACAGAACATTATTTTTGTACCAATGGTTAGTATATTTAGATACTTTCTGCAATCTCACATTCCATTAAAAATAATTTGTAATATAAAAATAAATAAATTTTATGAAAAGCTTCAGTTCTGTTGCGTGCCAGCCAAATCGAATTCACATATTTTGCTAAACCTGTTCTGGTTTTCACTTTTTTTTGAAACGCTGGAAATGAAATTGAGAAGGGTTGTCAATATAGCTGCGCTATGACGTAAAGCAATTCACCACTTCTTAAAAACGCTCGATTTCTTCTTTTATAAATTGAAAATAACAAGCTCTGTTTATTTTTTAATCCACAACTCAAAAGTGGTTAGAATAGTAGCATAAAAGTTAAAAAAAAATTTTATTTCAAACGTAAACAATAGATTTGTATCTGTTGACAACCCTTAATTCTTAGTTCAACACAATCAGCTGTTATATACATAAAACAGTGTTAAAGCTGAGTTCCCGAAAATGTAAGTAAATTTAAAGATAAAATGTCATTTTTTATTATTAATGATAGTTTTTAGGTGCAAACACAAGAGTGGCGAGCAAGAGAAGATTCTGCTAGAAAAGATGACAGAAAATCCCGATCTGGCAAAAGGATTTGTGAAGGGCGACAGGGTGGCTGCTGATGCCAAGTGGACTGAAATTTCAGCTGCACTGAACAAAGTGGGTCCTCCCATTAAAGACATGGCTGGATGGAAACACGTATTTAAAAAATGATAAAATAATGCAATGTTAGAAATATTTTATATATTTTAGGTTTGGATGGATTGGAAAGCCACGATCCGCAAAAAGCTTGCACACAATCGCAAGGAGGCTTCTGCAACAGGGGGCGGTCCATATATGCAAATGGCTGTAACACCTGCAGAGGAATCTGTCGCTGCTTTATGTGGCTTATATAAAATGGTAAATTTGGGACTCCTCCGACCACAGATGAGAGCAAGGAAAATGCGGCAACTGATGGCCCAGTACCTGAAACCTCAAAACGCGCTCATCATTCCATTGAAGACGACGAGATTTCTCGAACACCCTTACCAAAACGACGCCGCGAGACTGCACCAAGGGAACTGGACGATCTGTGCAACAACCAAAATATGTTGCTAGAGCAAGTTGTTCTGGGTATCGAGCGAATTAACAAAAATATTGAGGAGTAGAACAAGATATTGAGCGAAGCGAACATTCTAAGTTCGCAAATCCTTAAGTTAAAGGAAAAAAAGCTGAATGTTCTACTTGGAGAAGACAAAATTAATTAATTAAGTAAAACAATCAAATTTGCCAGTGAAGGCCATGCTGTGAAAGTTCCTTAAAAAGCCAAAGAATGTCGCAAATGAACTGAATGTTATTTTTATTATTAGTTTTTTAAGTTTAAATAAAGGTTCGGGCTATTTCATCCCTTATTGAAGCACCATATTATTATCCTCTTCAAAACTCTCTGTATTTTCAATTATTAGATCATTATGCTGGTCATATCCACCAGCAATTTCATCTGGCATTGGTGTGTTCCCTCTGCGACAAATATGTTAAATGTTAAATGCATGCTGCATGGATTGGCTTTCAGGACTTCTATAAGGTGTCAACACAAAGGGTTCAAGAGTGTAGGCGGAGTCAGCTAATATGAAAAAATTTCCATTTCTAGGAGTGGAAAAGTAATTTCTGGCGTCACTATTACTCCACACAAACGAGTCGTGGCAAGAACCAGGATGAGTGGCATCAATAGCTAAAATCTCCATATTGTAGTTGCAAACCTAAAAAAAAGAAAAACAATCAATTCTGCACTTACTGCCCAATTTTTAGTCAAATTATTTCTTACCACCATTGCATTTAGACTGAAATATCCTTTTCGGTTCATATATAGTGATTCATCCTTCGTCGGCTTTACTATTTTAATGTGAGTGCCGTCTACACAACCAATAACTCCTGGGATCATAAATTTGGAATAAAAGTAGTTTCTGGATTCTGTAATTTGCTGTTGTGTCATTTGAACTCCGATATTTTCTGGACAAATTGTCTGTTCGAGTTGGCAAATCACTTCATGGAGTATTTTGGAAAACCTGCTTCTACCAATGTTTACGTCATGATCTTTGGCAACTCCTAGTTGATATGACCCAGGAGCCAAAAATCTTAGCACAGCCGCTAATTGAGTTGACTTCGGGATTAAAGGATGATTAGACTCCGGTCCAATACGGTTGAGAAGCATTGAAAAGGTCCGCTTATCAACTCTATAGGATTGAATAAATCTAAAAATGGGTTAAATAGATTCAAATATCTTTTCAAACTGCTTTTTCTTACTGATGTTCACAAAGATCCATTATGCACGTAGAAGCTCGCAGTTGCCGGTTTTTTCGAAGAGCATACATTTTTGCCATTAAAAATAAAATCGACATTTTAAACAGCTTTTTTAAGACTGAAACAACTTCTTTGATTTTTGTTTTGCTGCACCAGCTGATTGAGGTGAAAAAGACGTCAAAGGAAACATTGTGGAAATGAAACATTCGAATTGCAAATCGAATGCAATTCGTTCGAATACCAGAACAGCTAAAATAAAATCGTTCGATTTAGTTTTCATTTGAAATCGAAGAAATATGTGAAAACCGGAACAGGCCTGAAAATTCCCCTTTTTTTTTTTTTCCTTTTTTTTCTTTTTTGTTCTTTGTGAGAATCATTTATTTAGTTAGAGTAAATCCTTTTTTCTTTTTTTTTTCTCCCCCTCCCCCCCCCCGCGGCGGGGCAAAAGGGGTTTTTTTGGCTTTTTTGGCATAAACTCTAGTTTTGACGTTATTGACCCCAAATTTGGACTATAATCATATTTTGGGCCGCAAGGACGACTTGGAAAATTTTACTCAATTTGGACCAATTTTTGATATAGCTGCCATATAACAGATCTGGCCGATTTGCTTAAGCTTTGTTGTTTTTCACGCTATTGAACTGAAATTCGGTTTGTACACGTATTTTATGCTCCTAATACGTTTTACAAAATCTTGTTAGGTTTAGACCGCTATTTGATATAGCTGCCATATAACCGTCTGACCGATATGGTCCAACTTTGTTGTATTTTACGCTATTGAACTGAAATTCGGTTCGTACTTTTATATATGGCACTAATTACGAATTAAAAAACTTTTTTGTGTTTGACGCTACCAAACGAAAAAAAATTTTTTCTGTCTCTCTCGAGTAATATCTTCAACTTAAACACGAATTCAGCTGCAATAAAGCCAATTTTCTCGAAAAGTCGCACGTTGTAGCAAGAAGTGTTAGGTTCTTTTAATTTTACACTCTTTCGTTAATAACTTTGCATTTAAGACTCTGTGCCACGCTGTGCCATGCACAACTAATCATCCAAGAAACAGTGATAAACTTGTTAGGGTCAACCTAAAATTACACACAAACAACACACGGCAAAATTGGACAAAAGCACACAACAATGGCAAACCAGTTATCCAATCTTAACAAAACATACCTTAACTAAAGGTTTGCATTTTTACATTTTTTATTTTGCTTCTAACTTTTTAAACAGACACACTCAAAGTTGGCAAATATTTGCTGCTAGTTTCACAAAAAACACGTGGCACACAAACAGCTGACTTCAACCGGCCGTCAAAAAAGCAGTGTTGCCACTAAGGTTGAATGCGTTTGTTTTTTAAACTAATATGAGTATGGAAATATTAAATAACCAGTTAATTTTAGAAATCTGAAAAAAAAACTTTTGGGGTTTATGCCAAAAAAAGGCCAAAAAAACCACTGTGGAGCGTAAAATTTGAATTTTTTTGTGTGCGAAATAAAAAAACTTAACTCAGTTTAATAAACCAAAGGCTTACTCTTACTTGCCCTTGCGGGGTGTCTACCCTACGCAGCCAAGTTCGAATGGGTTTGTGCACTAGCTTAAAAAATGAATGGCATGGAAAATTTTCAAGCGATTTGACAGTCACTAGAAGCCAAATCGCTAGTGAATTCTGTGGCACCCCTGATATACTTTCTAAGGCGAAATTTAAGTTTCTTTAAACATAAAATAATTCGCAATTGTCGAGGAATATTTAAAGCCTGTGCTGTATACAAAGAAATCGTTGATCATGTGGTTTGACGCCTGATTAATTACACGAATTTTTCACTGATCAGCATATTGTAAAAAAGCGGACAACTCCAAAATAGTGACGGATATTGTTGATTTGGAATCGGATCCGACTGCTACTGCAGATTCATCTTACTGGCCTGAGATATCGGACATGGACGCACTGTGGTATGTGGTCAGTGTGGTAAGTTAGAAATATTTAGTGGTAGTTGTTTGTGCGAAATAATTTTTATTTTTGTAACAAGGATGCTAAAAACTGCCAATACAATTCTTTGCATAAATTATTAACTTAAATATTATTTTACGCAGTCGAAAGAGTATATCCTATAGTTTTCGGATTCAATTTTTTTTAAAGTTTTTTGATTTTAGAGATAATTATAATAAAAAAGAACAAAGCCAATTTCGTATTTTAATCAACAATTTTCTCTATTCCTCATCGCTACTTTAACTTGAACTAGAGTATTCCTCTTGAACTTCAGGTACATTTTCTAAGAGATCTAAAGGTGATTTTGGCATTTAATTAATTTTTTACCCCGTCTCTTGGAATGCCTCGATACTAGAGGATCCGAGGTAATGAACATTCTATTTAGAAAGTGCAACCATCATACTTTTCCCGACTGCATTTCCTTGAAAAATATTCTCGGCAAAACTTGAAATCTTTGTTTCGTGCCTGGGCCTCCTCGGTTAATTGACCAATTGGGAGCAATGCATAATTAATTTTTTCCGGGCCATGAATAAAAAGTGTGTGCAAAGTTGGCGTCATAAAGTAAATGAAAAATAAACGAAATGCCAAGCAGTCTCCAAAGCATAATATTTTAATTTGAATATATTAATATCATAGTTGCATGAAACAACTATTAATATAGTGTGCATTCCTTTAAGCAAATCGATTTCTATCTTAGTAATCTCTGCAGCCAATTATGCATTTTGAAAAAATCGCCTAGCAGTGCTACCATCGCACAGTGGTCGGGCTTGTATGGAGCAAGCGGCCAAAAATACTTCTAGTGGAGATATCATTGGGAATCTTTTTTTTATAATTCTATAATATTACAACAAGTAATAAAAAACACAGTGGGCGTGCCTACACTCAGAGAAAAAACAGAGAATTTCACTCTTGAATCAAGAGCATTCGTTCTCAAAAGTAGGGTAAGAGTGAAAATTCTTGATAAAGGAGCAATATTCTTGATCCAAGAGTGAATTTTTGATCCCGACATTCTTGACTCAAGAGTTTCAGTACTTGATCCAAGTACGAATAATTCTCAAAATAAAAGACTAAAAATAATAATTGAAAGGGGTGGGGGATTGGGTGTGACGACAGACACGACCGAGACCCCCGGACAACCCGTCAGACCGACGTGGTGTTTGTTTGCTCCGCGCTGCTCGCCACTCACCATCAGCCAGGTGTTTGTTTGCTCCGCGCTGCTCGCCACTCACCATCAGCCACCCCACCCATTTTTTTCTAAGATGTGATTGATTTTGAGTTAGTCACATAGCAGATAAAAATTTTTTATTTTACTTACTAAACTGGGACTTGAACTCGGTACCTCGAAGACTGAAACATTCACAGTTGGACGAGCAGCTTAACCGACTCGACTATTGTCGATAAGCTACAAGCAACGGCGAAAGCATATTTATGAGGCAGCGCGGTTGGTATTTGGCCAGCCGCAGCAGCTCGACCGTGGATCAAGTCCCCGTAGCAACATTTTTATTATACGTCTTTATAACGTTTAATCACTTACTTTTGCCCAATCTTAATGTTCAACTTTAACAAATTATCGGCGCGGCACGGTCAAATGACAATGTCAAACTGCGCATGCACTGTCTCTCTTTGAAAGAGCGCGGCCAACGTTATTCTCTCAAAGTTTGCGTTTCCTCACTCCCCTTGCCTATAGAACCACATTGAGAATGAATTTGTCTCGATTCCAAGAGCGAAATTCTTGAAAATTCAAGTGCGACTAGATTTTTTTTTCAAGAGCGTTCGTACTCAAATTATTCGTTCTAGATTTTTATGAGTGTAAGCCCCTCCAAAGCACACCTAACCACCCGCAACAAAAACGACACAATTTTTTTAGCTTGTTACTTTATAATTATAAGATATAATATTAATATTATTCCAACAAATCAAATACAGATTTCTTTAAAACAGATCAATGCTTTGGTGGCAACTTTCGCTGTCCCGTTATAAACGGATTTGTTTAAAATTTTCAGTTCCAAATACATAGACTTCGCTCTCGATCTTCAATTTCAAAATATCACACAATTTTTTTATCTTCTCTGCATTTGTACCGGTCTCGGAGCACCAATTTTCAAATAAATATATGCGCCTAAATTCGCATTCACATGAAGCCCCCACAACAGAAATTAAAATAATAAAAAATGTTAACATAACACTAAAATATCAATTAAATCGCAACAAATCATTTAAATATTCATTGCACAAAAGGAACAAAGAAGACAATCACAATAACTTGCAATAACTGGTGAAGACGATAATCACAATAAACGGCACAAAAGCATAGTTACACATATAAAAATAAAAGGACGAAAAAAGCGAGGCCGCTTTGATACAGATATCACAGCAACCTGCAAAAACCCGCAGCTGAAACTTAAACCATATAATCTGTAAATATTGACGATTATGTTAAAATTAATTTTATCATTAGCTTCGATTATCTTTACAACTAAAAGCTTTAATGAAATTATACTTTGCACACGATTTTATACTTAAACAGATACCTTAGTTGCATTAATTTTTAAACATTAACACAACTCGTTAACTACCCGCAAATTGTCACAAAACATCTTCTTCTTCTTCTAGTTCCAATCCCGTGTGAGACATAGGGCATCAACCACTCCTCTCTTCCAACGTACTCTGTTGTTTGCCGTAGCTTTCAGTTCTCTCCAGGTCTTTCCGATGCTTTCCGCTTCTCTACCAACAGTCCTCCTCCAAGTTTCTTTGGGTCTGCCAGGTGTCCGGCCGAATCCATCCAGTGGGTTCCACTCCATTGCCTTCCTGGCGATATTGCTCTCACTTTTACGCAATGTATGCCCTATCCAGCTCCATTTCATTCTGCGTATTATGGTGTCGACACTCTCCATATTTGCCCGTTGTAGTAGCTCGGAGTTTCGTATTCTGTCAGGCCAGAATATACAAAATATCCGACGCAGGCATCGGTTCACGTATGTTTGAAGGACACTATGGAAGTTGTAATTTTCCAAGTGGAGGAACCGTATAGGAGCACTGGCATTACGTTAGACTTTCTTTTCAATATTAACTGCTTCCATTGGACGAGCACTCCGTTTTAAACGCGTTTTTTAATTTTTCTTGCGACCTTAACTTGCAATTTGTTCAAGCTGTCAAACACAAAAAATTTCATGCTCTCTCTTTTGATGCTATTCTTTGACAGAACGGTTAGTGAAAAACAAAAACAAAAATGCAGTTTAATAGCTAGATCTATTTTGAGTTAGTGTGGACACATTTCAAGCCAAAATGTTGACTTTGATTTTTATATTTTTGTCCTATGGGAGCGACCACTGTGCATCGCTACTACTTCCAAATCCAGATTTTCAGAGATCAATAAGTAAGCCTAGTTTTCCTTGAATTCGTTCTGTATTCGATTTTTTGTCTTGGCAACAATTTCTTTGTTCTCTACCGATCTGGCTTGCCACCTCCTTATAGGCATTTCACGTCAGGCAATAACCCTACTAAATTAAACACTACCAGCTTTATTTTCCATGGTTATTTATAGAGAAGTAAATATTTTCAAATTTACTCCACTCACAAATATCAAGAAAGTAAACAAACAAAACAGATTTTAGAACAGCTGATTAATGACATTCAATATGCACGCGAATGTTCCAGGGCTGGCGATATTTGAATTTTGAAAATGACTTCACTTACTAAAATTCAATTTTCTCAGAAAAGGCAAATATTTTCAGGACAAAGTTTAATGTTAAAACTTTTTTTAAATTTTTTTCAAAAAGAAATCGCGCGCGTTAATGTCTTTATGTTCAACAATAACCATAATGAGAAGGCCAAGCTAACTTCATCTTTGCCGAAGTTTTTATAACCTTGCAAATATTTTAATAAATCAGAGTTTACGAACGTCAGCATTAAAACAAACAATTTTTCTAAATAAAACCCACTTTTCGACCGATAGTTCCTATGGCAGCTATAAGATATAGTCAACCGATCCGGTCGGTTTCGACATATTAGCAGTGTGCAGTAAAAAGAGACTCTGTGCAATGTTTCAGCTCGATAGCTTTAAAACAGAGAGACTAGTTTGCGTAGAAACAGAGTAGAGTGTAGTTTTTTGGACCTTTTTTCAAAAATAAAAAAATATATAAAATTTTTTTTTTTAATTTTATTTATACTAATGAGCTAAGAATAGTCAAAACTAATACTTCCATTCGCTACATATCCGCATAAGAGGTTTATATTCATTAAAAACGATTGCGAACATACATTAAAATGTCCTATTTTATGAATTCCTTAAAATCGAGTTCGAAAGATGAACTTTAAATGCGTGTTGTGGGAGAACCAAATGTCCTAGACTACTTTTCTTTTTTGATTATTACGAAAAATTTAATCATCTTTCAAGTTGCACAAAAAATTTCTTTAATATCTAAAAAAAATTAATTTTGGCGCGGAATTTGCTCTAGTTGCCGTGGGACGTTGATGATTTTATGTCCAAAACATCAAATTTAGAAAGGGGAACTGTTTTTAAGTGCGATCCGTGTACGAAAAGGTTTGATACCCTAATAATGCTATGATGTGAGACAGATTTGGTGTGTCATACCGAGTTAGTGGGCCTTTGCTTATTTTTGAGCGGAAAAAAACTAAACGAAACGAAAAAGCAAAGCTAACTTCGTCTGTGCCAAAGTTTTGATACACCTAAAAAAAGCTTGTCTCAACGTTTAGCGACTTTAACCAAGCTTCGCAGATCAGCTTACAAACATTTATTATTACCCAAACATTTATTATTCCGACATATTAGCAGCGTGCCGACAAAAGAATACTCTGTGCAAGTGATATGTCCCTTCCGGCCTGTTAGATTAGCACGCCTCCCTTTGGCACGGTGGTAGCCCAGCTGAAGCTCGCCGTATTTGGTGGGGTTCTTTCTTTGAGGGGCTAATCCCATCCAGAGACATGATCAATAAATTTTTGTGAATCGTGCCATTCATCCGTTCAAAAAGTAGAGAGATACGAAGAAGTCCGTCTTAAAAGATAAGTCGTGGCTGCAGTCAGTCTGACCCTCATACACCACACGTTCACACTCTTACTCAGTCTCACATTTTGCTCATTCGTACTAATATCCCATTCGTGCACATTCAAACATTTACCCATGCGTTCCCTTACACCCTAGTCTTCCTGACAGATGGTAAAGCAGCCTGGCTGGTCCCTCCCACTATTACTTAAAAGTAAAATCCATGGACCATTCTTAGCCCTAGTTTCTGTTAGAAATGGTCCCCTTAGCTATTTATGTGTCCGTCTAAAAGTCTATGAGGATTTCTGCGGCAGCATTCTTGCTCGACTACTCACCATTATCAGACTACGTCAACCATACCCACCCCAAACTATACAAACTTAGCAATTCATATTTAAATTATTCCCATAAAAATATAATATGTATTTCATTTCATTTTGGTTTTTCTTTTTCATTACACTTATTAACTAACAGACAATTAAAAGTAAAAATACTGACTAATTTCTATTCAAAACATAATTTTCTTCTTTTGTATTATTTTAATTTTTTTTTTTTTTTTTTTTTTGCGTGTATGTATATGTATAAATTATAATAAAAAAATAAAAATCGAAATAATATCAAAAAGGAAATATTAAGAAAAATTAACCAAAAATATTAACTATTCGGATCTCTTCTCCCGAGCTTAAATCAAAAATTATTATTATTCTCCCTTCAAATGTAAATTTTCCATTCCCCCTGGATATGAATTCATAAGATGTATCTGCGCTCTGCTTTTTTTTCTTTCTTTTATCTTAAGAATGCATGCGCATGTGTATGCAAAAGATCTGCGGCACACTCATACAATTAGCAAGAGAGATGCATGTGTATGTCAATCAGCTGTTCACAGTAAACAAAAACAAATAGGCAGGCTTAACTGCTCTAGCCACTTACCAGTCTGTCGAATGTTGGCGCCAGCATGTTAACAGGGCTGAAAAGTGCTGGGATATGGCAAGAAAATATTTATATAAGCTTAGTGACACTACACATGATAAACTTTAAATCACCTCACTTTCATGAACAGCGCAGCTTCACTTTTGCATATCAAAAAAAAATTACCAAAAAAAAATATAAAAAAAAAAAACAAACAAAACACAAACACAAGATCTGGGAGAAAAGAAAGGCACAACTAAGCACAGCTACATCTGGTCTCACTTCCCCCCCTCGCTTCTAATGCTTTCTCCCCCTGCCGCCGAGTGGTGTGCCTTCGCAGGTGCAGCCGAAAATGGCCCGAGCGTTCTACGCTTCCTCTCTCTCGGTACTCCCTCGCCGCTGTCCGTCTGCTTCAAATCTTTTGGTCTTGGGTGGCAGTTTGGGTGGTGGGGGAGGGGATCTTTCTCCGCTAGTCTCTGATGCAATTATCAGAATTTGAGTGTGGGCGTCTCAGCTGTGCGCCTGTCACCAGTGCAGTTAGTTGTCGTTGTCTCCGTCTGTCTCGTTCGCTGCGCTTGCGCTATGTGGTCATTGCCCATTTTCGTTGACTTAGGTCAGTTTTCTGTTCTATTTGTTGGTTTGATTTAATTGTGTTTGATGTGTTGTATTTGTTTATTTAAATAATTGGGCTGCGCTGTTTTTTTGTGCATTTAATGGCATCTTCACTTGTTGCCTTTGAGTTGCCGAATTCACGGCTTGTTAACGGCCTTAGGCACACCTTTTGCACTACCACTATATTGTCTGGTGCGAATTGGTTCACCGAACAGTCTTCGATTTTTGTTTGTAGCGGGTTTTTTTAAATAAGGCGTATTAATATATATATATATATTAAACAAATAAGACAATTAGAACCGACCAAATATATGTTTTCGCGCAGCCGCACTCTTTCTTGCTGGTTGTAGCTCCAGACATCGACTAGCCACCAATTTCCTAAGCAATCTTAGACGAGCCGCTTTGGAGACTTCTATGCCTTTCGGGATATGTAGTCGTTGCTCGCGCTTCGAGGGCAGCTTCTACTATTCTAGGCCCACGTAACACAAGAATTCAGCTCGATAGCTTCAAAAGGGGCGTAGATATGTCGTTTAAAGACGACGTTAAGGGCGTTTTCAGAGATTGAGAAGCACTCTGAACTAATGGGTTTAGCGGTACGAGGACAAGACGAAATACCTAGTATCCTCGAATCAAAAGCGTTAGCGTCTTGGACAATCTGTTACAATTACAATGGATTACAACATTCAAGTTATAGAGGATTTTGTCTACCTCGGATCGACGATAGCCAGCGCCAACATCAGCCTGGAAATCCAAGAGCAGAGCCCTCTCGTGAAGAATGAAAATAGCGATATACAAGTCGCTTATCATCCCAGTCCAGCAATATGGCGCAGCAGTATGGACAATGACAGCAGCGGGTGAGGCGACTGGAGGGCAGAGTCCGAGACCGTCATGCGATTGTAATGCAAACATCGGGCCAATAAAGAAGAGAAGACTGTAAGTTCAACCCACGACTCTGGGTTGGAGAAATTTTACCACAGAATTGGTTGAATTTTCCGATGAAACTTTTTCTGCGTATGCATCTCACGCATCTTCGAACCTATAAAGTATATATAATCTCGATCAATATATTTAGCCATGTTCGTTTGTTAGTCCTTCTGTGTGTATGAACTCGCCGACCTCAGAGATTGTAAGAGATTGACCCACATATTGTTGATGTTTCAGAACAAGTAAGAAACTCGGTCAAGCCCGACTATAACATACTCTGTACCTGGAGTAGAAGCTGAATGCAATGCTGATGCTGCGCTCATCTCAAAGTCTCTCTCTCTCTCTCTCTCTTTATTAAATGAAATGCGGTGTATGTTGTGGGGTTCAAATTGCGGGGGCGGGAGGGGGCGTGGAAAGAATTTCTCAAAAACTTTTCCTCGTGGGCGGATTTTCCAAATTCAGGAAAACACGTCAAGTCAAACTTCAAATACAAACCAGTTCGATGCCTCTTAGGGGTACCGTATAAGTACTTACTTTCAACACTAATGGAAGATCCTTTCCAAATAACAGCCTTCTATCTCTTACCGTTCTGGCTCTGCGTAGATTGCCAATCAGTCAGTGATGGGGACAAACTCTTTTATTTGTTTTGGAGATTAGAATCTCGCCCGTTCCAATTAAAGTTCAGAACCCAAAGCGATATACGTTATAAATTTTATTCGGACAATCCGTCTCGATTCAAGTCAACTTTAAATCTAGTTATACAAAGAATGGAAGTCTTAAGTCAAACCTAAAATCGCCGGCTGCGCTGACTCTCTTACATAAACACGCCGCCGTCACATCCCAAGACCTTGCAGCGGTAGCAGCCCGAATTACCCAGCGGATTTGTTGCTCCAAAGTTGCTTTTCAAAACGTTGTGTCAGGGAAGAGCGTTGATGGAATTACACGTTCGTCCAATGGGAGCTGGTAGATAACGATTAAATGCTCCTCTCGCTCGTTTTTAGATTCTTAACAATTCTATACTACAGGTATCAAGATGTTTCCAGAACCAGGAAACCGCAGATTAATAATGTCACTGCAGATTTCGTGCCAAATGGCAATCTCTTTGATGCAGCTTAGGTTCTCCTCGCTCGGACGATGAAGATAAGGTAGGCTCAACGCGGTGCTGTGGCCGCCGATGTTCAGCTATGGGGAAGCCGCCTCATCTGGTAACCGGCTATGGATGTTGTTCCGGATCACGTAATTAGACCCATTGATTAAGGCATAAGAGTCGAACGTGATGACTTTCGTGCCAACCTCTTTAGTTTCAGCTTACTAATGCTGGACGATCGTTAAAAATTATGATCCTGTCATTGATCACTGTGATTGGGTTGTGATTGTTTGCAAAGCATTGTGGTGTCCGTTGACTTACAGTTTGGCACAGCTACTTTTTGGCTGCATGTTGTCGGTGAGTCGTTGAGAGCAGCCGGAAAAATCTTTATCTTCCTGCATAGCTTATTAATTCTAGGGTAAAGTTATAAAGTTATTTACATGGCTTGATTGTAAAATCTTACTGTTAGATACTTCTAAGATATTTGTTACGTTAGTCCCTGTGAGTTGGTTTGTGAGAATAGACTTCAGATCAGCGTGGTCATATATGGTGGAGCTTATTAAGTTTATATTGGAGTATAAGATTTTCAATTTCAGTTATGAGCCTTATGTTTGCTGTTAGCTAGATTTTATACGAGTGAGCCGTGTCAATTTGCTCGGCTTTGCATATTTTAAGAAATTGATTAACAGTGTATGTGACGGTTAGCATAGTCCGTAAGGATGGTCGAATGTCTTTGGCAGTCATGTCTATTCGAAACAATTATTCCGTCCATAAATGGTATGGAGTCCGAGTGCCAGTAGTCCGATTGTGTGGTAGATAATCTACCGCTATCAAAGATGTCGGCTAAATTTTTTTGCAGTGCCAAAACGTTGTAATTGGGGCCTTCTTATTTATTTTTCGATTCTTTTTTTTTTATAATTTGGATGTTTGAGAAAATCACCCATAAAGGATTTTTTATAAATTTAAAATATACTACAAGCCTTTTTTGTCGAACAATGTCCTGGCTAAATCCACTCATTTTCAAATTGATTAAAAAAAAATCATTTTCGAGGTTCAGACCAGAGTGACAGCTTTACCGATTATAACCCCGTTTTTAGTTTCCATTTCACATAACCTGGAGACAAGAAATCATTGCAGCCAGCACTACATCTTTTTTTTTGATCCTCCTCTTTGACGTCCGATAACTTTTTGAATAGCCCTCACATTGAGGCAGTAATTTTAAACCCGTTACCGTAGATAAAAAGGTATTAAAGTCGTCAAAGTAGAAAGAAATCATTTCCGACCATATAAAGTATATATATCTGATCAGCATCAACAGCCGAGTCGATATAGATGTCCGTCGTCCGTTGTCGTCCGCTGTAGAACATAGATCTCAGAGATGGTAAGAGATGAGGTTTCATGTATGGGACAAATGCTTCATTTATCTGCAGATCTTTGTTTCAAACCTGGAGCCCCTCCCGCCCCCGCAATTTAGAAAAAACCTTGTATCTCTACAGTTTTGAAGATAGACGATTTGTTCCTTCTAAAGATAGTTAGTAATTAGCAATGAATCGATTTGCCGAAGAAATGATAAAGATCGGATGACGGTTCTCAAGTTATGACAAAAGTGAACCAAGCCCCCGCTTCCTCCATCCTAAGAAAAAATGTTGCATACTTTTCAGATGGTCACCCTAAGGAACGTAGGAACACTCTTAAACATGTTTTTTCATGAGTAACGGGTATATCGAAGTCGGTCAGAGCCGACTTTAACTTACGCTCTCGTTTTGTTTACTTTTATCTGTACAATAAAAAAACAGAATTGTAAAACACTTTGCGTTTTCAAATAAGATTTTTTTGATGTGAAACATCTTTAATTTCGGTACGGACGATTTTAGTAGGAGTAAAATTTGATTTGAGCGTCACGTGACTCTGACGCCAACCATATTATGTTGCTGTGTTTGCTTTGTGCAGTGGATCGGCACACACACACAAGACGGTTGGTAAGGTGATGGCAGGGGCAGATTGGTGATGGGTGGCGGAGAGAGATGCAGAGAAGACTTTTAAGATCACACATCCACACCCAACATTTCATTTACAGTTCATTGCACAGTGGGTCGAATTCCCAAATAATTGGCATAAAGTCGTGTGTTGCAGATATCGAGTTGAAACTTGGTACTTTTAATAGATATAACACCTATAATATTGAAACAAAATGTTAAGTTAATTTGACCACGACCGCCCTTATATGGCAAACAGGATAAATATAATCTTTAAATATACACTTTTTACTTTATTTTGACATATATTAAAAAACACACAAACACGCACAAAGTTAGTTTTGCTCCACAGAAGACTTGCATTTTGGTTAAGTTATTTCTGTTTAGGGACAACACGAAACAACACAATTTAAAGCAACATATTGAACATTATCAAGAAATGCTTCCATTTATTTATTCTACATACCCTGGCCTTTATTATCCATAATTTGGCAAAATTTTTTGTGCAACTTTACACGACGTGCAAGTCCGCAAAGTTATCAAATAGTTGTCGCCAATTTTATCGCAACAATCACTGCACTCGACACCTAACTTCGATAATCGATAACAATTTCAGGGTTGCCAAACTGTCGAAAATATTATTCGATTCTTTGTACATAGACTATGTATTTTTAAGGTGTATTATTAAAAATGAGTTTTGTTTCCATGAAATTTTCGACTTTACGCCAATTATTTGGGAATTCGACCCACAGTGCATTGCCTATGGCTCTGCCAAAAAATCAAAACAGAGAAACTACCACAACAAAAACGAGAGAACAATATAGAGCGTAATCCCACAACTTTTGCTGTAAACGCGAGAGGGTGCTACTAAGTACTGAAAAGACAGGGCACTGAGAGCAGCATCAAACCGTTCTAGTTGTATCATGGTTTTCTTCTTCTGACAAACTGCCATTGCTGATTTGTATACCAAGGTGAGAGCTTCTTTTTGATGTGAAACATCTTTGATTTCGGTACGGAATATTTAAGTAGGAGTAAAATTAGATTTCAGACGTAATGCATATTTTGAAAGGGCGAAGGAGGAGGCAAAGCTGTGCAAAAATAAAGAAAGCAGTGAGAAGGGTGGGAAAGTGGGAGGGGAAAAGTGGGGGTGACTAAACAGTGACTGAACAGTGACTTAACAGTGACTTGATAGGGACTAAGCAGTGACGACTATGAATTAACAGTGACTCGACAGAGACTTGAAAGTGAAAAAACTTTGCCTTAACAGTGACTTGACGGTTACTAAACAGTGACTAAACAGTGACAAAACAGTGATTTAAGATTGACTAAACAATGACTTGGAAGTGAGTACACAGTGACATGACAGTGACTAAACTGTGACTTGACGGTGACTAAATAGTAACTTGATAATGACTTAACAGTGATGAAACAGTGACAAAACAATGACTAACCTGTGTCCTAAAAGTGACTTAACAGAATTACATAACAGATGGAAGAACACAAGACCCAGTGATCTTGTTCCGAAAAAACATTTTATATAATCACTGATCACAATTGAGTCTTTTTCGAGTTCTCAGTCTGATTAAAATATATGATATCTGATTAATATATCAATGATCATAAAAAATACTTTTGTCCGGAGAAAATAGTACTCTAGCTCCGACTCTTCATCAAGACTCGTTTATATCTTGTTTTCAGATCAGTTTCGAATTATTTTCGAGTCATTTATGAGTATTTTTCGATTCGGTTTTAATCAATCACTTTTTGAGCAAATGCATGAGCCATTTCAGAATATTTTTTAAATTGCACATGAAACTTATCTCTTTTTAATCATCAAAATATCTCGAATACGACTCGCTCAGGTAATTCTTGTTAAAATGATTTTCTAAATGCTAATGCTAGGTGTGTTGTTGGTATTTCTATTGATTGTCATTGCTGATTTTACTACTCTTAAGAAAGCTTTTGCTTTTAAAATTAAGCCCTTAAATTTAACATCAGGTTTCACATCAAAGCCTCGTGAGTGTTCACCACTCGCACACGTTTTTTTCATAAAAGGTCCTAAAACAGCCTTGACATGGAGAATCCCTCTTTAAGGGAAACTCGCTTCCTCTAAAAAGACCTGGTTCCTAAAACAATTATCAGATAACAAAAGCAAATGATAGCCACGGTCTCATCAATGCGCAAATTACCTTCACTGTATTACGCCCTAAACTCTCTAGGCTACACCCATATACCAGACTTTTTGAAGACTTCTTGAAAGACAAATAATGCAAGACCAAGAACCACTCGAAACCAGGATTTCAAACCGACTCGCTATTTGGTTCTACTACATACCGAAACAGAGAACCACAAAAAGGTGGATGATTTAAGTCAAGTAACTGAGTTGTAAAAAAATTATATTCAAGCAAAAAGTTTTGATAAAGCCATGAAAGTTTTAATATAAAACAAGTACAACCAGAAAAACAAAAAAAAACCAAGAAATAAAAATGGTTAAAGCAAAAAACTAAACTCAGGAGTGCGAGTTAACACCCTTCTCTTCCCACAACCAAATATAAACATCCTCTTCTCAATCACTTCGTTTGGATCGGCTAACATAAACAATCTGCGCGCGGGCTTCAGCCGCCCAGCTAACGTAAACAATTCATTCAAGCAGCTCTATTATGCAAACGCTGCAAATCCTTTGTTCTTTGACTTGGGTCCAAACGTTCAAGGTTATCGAAATTATGCTTGATCAGCATTTCCTTTGTTCTCCCCAGCATAAGCTTTCAAGCTCTTCATGCTTTGAAGCTTTAAACAAGAAGCTTTAGCATCAAACATAGCTGTGAAGGCAGCATAAGGCAAATAAGTCGATTCTGTAAGCTAGTTCCATTTTGTATCCCAACCCACACACAACTAAAAAGTAATACAGGCCTACGAGCCACAAAAAATAATTTTTTAACTAAAAGTTTAATCTTTTACTTAACTTGCATACACGGAATTTATTTGCAGAATACACGCAAAAAAGGGATGATGAAGCTGAAATGATTATCTTCATGTCTTCTCCGAGCATTTGGCGCTCGAGATACAGGAAAAAGATAGTAGATGTACTTTGGTTAAAATAATAAGACTTAAAAAGGAACATTAACAAGTACACTCCACTGAGAGCATTTAGATATATAAAAACACCAAAGAATCAGTATTCAAAATAGGCGATCATTAATGTTAAAAAGAGAGATGAGTTTTTTTTTTTTTAAATGGGCAAATACATCAGCGCTAAACCTAATAGAATCTCCAGCTACAATATGGATGAGATAGGGGATTCAAACTTATAATAATACTCAAGGCTTATCTTGGAATGCTATGTTAAAAGCAACTAAAATTGAATAAGAACAACGGATATTGTTATGTATTGATTGATCCAAAGAGGCTCTCGCGGTGGCCTAGTTCTGTGCTGCAAAATGTATTCAAAAGTCAATCACAAGTAAATGAGAAACTGTGAATCCACGAAAGACTCTGAATTTTTAATGTATTTGGATGCAAATAATTTCAATGGGTGGGCAATGACTCAATGCCTACCTTATGGCTCTTTCCAATGGGTGACAATCTCTCATACCTCAGAAGTTGGCTATATTCTTGAGGTTAATTTATTACATCCAGACGCGCTCTTCATGATCTACACAATGACATCAGAAACGAACCAATAAAGCAAAGGTTGGCTTAACGGCTTTGTTTTCTGAAAGCACTTTGAAGACGAATCTATTCTATCGTATCTTAAACGCAAACCGAAAACATACAAATCTTGGTAACACCATTGCTTTGGATCTGAAGGAATATGTGTTGTATTTACCATATAAAGAGAACGCATAATCCTTCAGTTCCAAAACGATGGTCTTACCAAGTTTGGTAGGTAAGTACGAATAATTCAAGGTTGTTTCCAACAAATTCTTTGTTCTCATTGCTGGATTCTGTATTTTTCCAACATTCGTTTGCAGATCTGTACTAGCTGTGCGACTAGTTAATCTCTTTGGCTTGCGCGAAATTGTTTACAGTGTGCTTTACGAGCAGGAGGCCCTTTGTGAGAGAGCAGCAATCCCCCTAATGAACTTTTTACTAAATTTGGTTAAGAAAATGGAAAATGCTTCGACATATGATGAAATCCGAATGCATCAAAGCAAATTTCCATGAGCGAAAAAGGATAAGTACGCCTAGGTACTCTATTTTAAAACATTACTCAACATAGAGTTGTTATTCAGTTAAATAACCTCAATAAATCGTTATTGGTTATTTTGCAACATTTATTTAATTTAAGAAAAACCAAAACATCGATTGTTTTTTTGCAAAATTTGTTTCATAAATGTTAAACTAATTGAAATTAAATTGCAGTAATTGTTGTTATTCATTCAATCTTTGTTTAAGCATTCCAGTAGATAGCTTAGGATAAACAAACCATTTGTAAGAGATCAGCAATTCCCCTAATGAACTTCTTACTAAATGTGGATAAGCAAATGGACGCGGTTTCGACTTATGGCGAAATCCGAATGCATTATAGCAAATTTCCTTTGGCGAAAGAGGATGTGTACGCCTGACTTATATTTCTATTCTTAAAAAGTGGCGAGTCTTAGTTTTCAGAACTTTTCACGTGCCTTAGATGTACCATTTGTAGTTTATGCAGACTTTGAGTGTTCACTTAATCCAGAAAACATAACAGTTAGCGAAAAATTGGAGGGTTTAAAACATCACGTTCCAATAGCCTACTCATATTTCATTAAGTGGTCTTTCGACTCTTCATTAGATAAATTTGTATTGGAAAGTGGGAAGGATGCAGGTTCTAAATTTGCCACCTCCTTATTTAGAGGAGTTAGTGAAGATTATTCCCAGCCATTTGATATGAGCGATGAGGACTTAAATAAATTTAAAAACTCTACAAAGTGTCTTATATGTAAAAAAGATTTAGATCAGAATGATCGTGTAAGAGATCATTGCCATTTAACTGGCAAGTATAGAGAAGCAGAACATAATGCTTGTAACAATAACTATAAAATTGCATCTTTTGTTCCCATAAGTTTTCACTTTTTTTCTCGCTACGATGCTCATTTATTTGTAAGGGAATTATCAAAGATCGAGGGGTTAATTAAAGTTTTGCCTCTCAACAGAGAGTTGTTCATTTCAATATCAAAATATATTCATATTGATAGCATTCAAACATACTTGGAAATTCAATTTTTGAATGAATGCCCGGTAGATGGGACCATTTCAGTTCAAACTTGAAAGCTGACAGCTTAGAGGGTATCTGATACTACGTTTATGCTATGAAATTTACGTTTTCTTCAATTTGCAAAATGAAATTTGTTTCTGTTTATGCAACTTTTATAAATTCACAAAATGACCAACTTTCGTGTGTTAGTCGAATTCGTGAAATGGTGTTATTGCACGCATTTTCGCTCCCATTTTATGAAATGAATTTTCAAAATTAGCATGACATAAACGTAGTAAGAATGGACTTTTCTGAAGATCAACACTTTAATCTCGTACGCAAAAAGGGTCACTTATGAATATATAGATTCTCCAGAACGCTTAGATGAAACAACCGTTCCTTCAAGAGCAAACTTCTTTAATACACTAACCTGGAATATACCACTGAGAATTAGATGCACGCACGGAGGTTTAAAAAAAAAATATTTTTCGGTAGTGTAGATTTTAAAGGCTATAACAAAGGTCATACTTTCATGATTTTCTTTCATATGTCATAAATACCTCTAGTTACCTCTAGAATTTCACTGCATTATCATTTCCAGGTCTGCGTGCCTTCACACAGAAAATGAAGATCAAATTCATGCTGTTGTATTTCTGAAAGTTGATTTGCTTTCGTGGAAGCAAAGGCAAAGCAGTTGGTGGAACGACCTAGATTTCATTTTGATTTGCTTTCAATTGGCGCAAAATTTAAACAAGGGCGCGAAAGCAAAAATGCCGAATAAATTTGTGAAATAAATTTTTCTAATCTTCTTTAATAATAGTATGTGGGCAGAATCTGAAGTTTTAAGAAGTTTGCAACTTAACTAAGGTTAATTCAATTAACAAAGTATTTGTCTCTGGTCACAGAAAGTGACTTATGCAGTTTGACAGATCCAAAGAGAAATAGGCTGGATAAAGTTGTGAAAGAATTTGGAACATCGAACATTCCAGGTGAGTTGTGAAGATATGCAACCCTGAACATCTTTGACCACGTCAAGCACAAGCGCCTATCCTATTTCTTAGTAGTCTCGTATGCAGTCTAAGGTGCAACAAATAATTATCGTTTAATTACTAAAATATGGAACACAAAATAACTTACAACGTTTCTAGATTTGTTTCAAATCACAACAAAGTATAAGCAAACACAATGCGCGCGGTGCAATTTTTTCTAAGAGAACGGTCACACTAAAACGAAAGCAACTCAAAATCAGCTTCGAGGCTGATTTCTCGAAATCAATTAGTATGACCTTAATTTCCTTACATTTTCTGGGCACACTGCTTATTTTGTAAGGAGCAGCTGTGATCAGCTGTTTCCGGAAATCAAAATGAACGCCAATCAAAAGCAAATCACTTTCAGGAATACCACAAATATCAATATTTTCATTTCATTTGGAGAAGAAAATTTCGATTCAAAATAAAATCATTCACGAAAATTGATATTAAATAGTTTCAAAATAAGACTAAATTGATACTATAATATGTTAAGTAATATCGATTTGAAGTTTTTAACATATAAATTTGATATTTTTCATATCGGCTTAAAATTTAAGTTTTATAGTAATTTTGTTTACAGTTTCACAATTAGTTTTGCTTGTCAAAAGTGTTTATCGTGTGACTTCTTTAATCTGCTGATGGAGTATATACTGCGCCAGTGCCCAAATGCCAACAGATCGGGCACCATCTTTAATAAAGATGTAATGCTAGGTGACATGACATAACCCCCAAGGACTTATCGCCCAAATTTTTTTTGGGCGTTAAGTCCGTTTTCAGTTCGGACTTATCCCCCAATTTGGGGGATATGTCCGTTTCTCTTTCGGACTTATCGCCCAAATTAGTTTTGGGCGATAAGTCCGTTCAAAAATCGGACACAACCCCCAAAAAAGTTTTTGGGCGTTGTGACCGGCCGACAAAATAATATTGAGTGTATCGCAGCCTAAGGGGGTGATCTCCATGTCGAGGCTGTTTTTTGGATCTTTTGTAAAAAAAATCCTATTTTAAAACGCAAAGAGCTTTTCCAGCGCTGTTCTTTTGTATTATGTCGCAAACAGATTAAAGTAAGTAAAAAAAATTTTACTGATTCGATACGAGGGCTGTTCAAAAAGTTCTCTGCCGTTTAAGTGGGGCGGGGGGGTCTAAAAAAGGTATAGTGCTGGCGGCCACGATTCCACGTCTCCTAATTGTGTGAAATAAAAATTAAAAGCGGGACTATAATGAGAACAGATGTCATTCTGGTCTGACCCTGGAAAAAATTTTGTGATTCTTTTTACAAAATGGCGGCCACTGTAAAATAAAAATTCGATTTTGGGCCCATTTTTTCGGAGTTAAGTGAAAAAATAAATGATAAAAAATGTTCTTATTTTAAGATTGAGAGTCAGACCAGAATGGTGACAATTCTGCGTCGATTTCACTTTAAAACATCAAAATCGGTTCAGTGTAACTAGAGATATCATGGCCGCCAGCTCGACAAACGTGGTTTCGGGATAAATGCGTTTGAAGTAATGTAAAAATTACTTTTTGAGATTTCAAGAATTGAAAGACTTTTAGTTGGAAAAGTCTGCTTTTTTTCAAAGACATTATTTGACTAAAAAGGCTATATTCGATGACTAAAAAGGCTATAAGGCGATATTCTTAAATATCCGAGCTATAGAAACATGCAAAAATTAAAACGAAAAAATTTTGCACATGTAGAATACCCCCTTAAATAACAATAGTCAACAAAATTGAATAAAGAAACTTCTCATTGGATTTAATACCTGTTTTTGAAGTATTTTGGAACGACGAGTTCAAAAATCGACTTTAAATAAGTAAAAATACTCAAATGTTTAGGGCTAATAACGAAGTATTTTAAAATTGAAGAAAGTTGGGGAAAAAATGTATATAGAAGTCCTTGCTAAAAATATGTACACTTGGCCGAACTATTTTTCCTCGATGGACCGCAAGTAATGAAGAAATTTTCTTTCAATCGCTTGCATTTCGAATTAAAACGGTTTTAAATTGACTGCTCACGGCCAAGCAGATTTAATGCTTACAGTTTTACTTCTCTATGATCTAGTAGCAGACCTAATTTTTCTCACTTTACATATGGGCGAATTTGTTTGTTAAAATGAATACAGCTGGCGTCCACATTGGTATATTTGAATGATTTTTTCTTGCAAAATGCAGTTCTTTGAGAGACCTTTCAAACCTAATTTAAAATAAAAGGTTATCTGTTTTTGAAAAAAGTTATGCTAAGTTAAAGTTAAAAAATGGAAGTCGACCTTGAGGCTTATGTGCATTTGCATATTTTTTTAGCGAATTTTGCATAATAAACAAAAAAAATTATCAATACAAAAAATTTTGTGGAATAAACGACCACTGCAGCCCAGCTTTCAAAAGAATGATAAGTCGTCCCTTTATTAAAATATCTTAAATTTTGGTGTGTTGCGGATGTTACGTTGCGGACGTTACGTTGCGAACGTTACACTTTTTCAATGAAGCTAAACTTTGGGAAAAAATTTTATTTTTCATCCGATAGTCTTCAAACTTGGTTTGAAAGCATAGTACGCGAAATAATTCAACATGTGCTTTCCCGATTTTGGAAAAAAAAAATTATTTTTCATCCGACTGGCTTCAAACTCATGATTCTCAACTCAACGCATGAAAAACTCTGTTTGTAACGCTTGTTTGGAAGACCAAATTATTGAAACTTATTCCGTTACATTAAAAAACCCCTATTTTACGTTGTCAACGTTACACACAGTAAAGCGATTTTTAGTTCAAATGTTTAATATATATTAGACATCTTACAAATATAATGAGTACCTTAAAGAAAATGGAAAAATTTTTAAGTGTTGCTTTGCGCAAAATACTAAAACGACTGTGTTTACCACTTTTTGACCCATAAAAAACCTTTTTTTTCAAGAATTGATACAAGCAAGAGGTAGGTGTAGGTATGCCGCTGCCATGAACAAATAAACCACTGTAGAACAATATTACTTAGATATTTTGAGGCTTGAAAATGTATCCTATTCATGATACAACTATATAAGGTATGGCATTCAGAGTTTATCGAGTACTGACAGCTTTTGCTAATATCGAGAGAGGGAGAGAGAATTAAACAAAAAGCAAAGCACCCTCAGAATTACAAGCACATAGTATATGACTAAATTTTATTGGTATTCACTTGGCAATTTTCAAATGGCTCCTATGTTAGGGCAGCTGATATAGCCAAATCGCTGCTTGAGAGCATTGCCGGTAGGAACACTCTAGCCTGCTAATGGCGCTGCTTCTTCGTTAGTGATTTGTTGTGAATTTTGATTGTTTGGCCAATAACTGTTTGCTTTTTAAATTTTTGCCCGTTTTGCTAGTGAAGATTTGAATTTGTAGTGATTATTTGAGATGCGGTGTTGGGTTAAGATCTCGCCCTGAAATGACTTGCTAGCCGATGTCAGCCCAAAATGCAGTGCCGTATGGCTAGAGAAAGACACAAATTCGCGCTCTTTTCATGGGGAACACTGTTTTACTTCATTGCCGGCCATGAGAGCTCTCTTCAGACCAGAGGCGGCGATCCACAGCTCACACGAGCGTGCCGAACTTATGGTTGTGTGAATCGGTGAAGATTTCATTGCAAGTTAAACTACTGCAGTCTGGAGGGAGTCCTCTTGTTCACCAACACAAGCGCACTTTTCTGTCCTCTCCATTTGGCCGCCTCTGCTCCAGTCCACAGGCGTCTTACTTGCAATTCAGTGTTCACCGATTCACACAATCAAGAGTTTTTCTCGCGTTTGCATAAATGCAGGACTGACTTCAACTCCTGGTAACTATTGGACGGCACTGCTTTACATCAACATATGCAACAGTATTGGCTCGACATTTTTACAAACTCCAAATAAAATAGAAATTCTGTCGGCAAATCAAAAATAAAATCGTGCGCACACAACCTTTTCAATCAAATGACAGCAACACAATGAAAATTTGGGTCCCGAAAAGAGAGCTCTCTCAGAGAGCACCTTACCTTATATAGTTGTATCATGATCCTATTATTCCATTAACAAACATTTGGATTTTGGACAAGTTTAATTTTCTGCCCTTGGATTAAAAATGTTCGGATTAGCCCATATAAAGTCCCAGTTTAGTTCTAAATCAAATCGTTCTCGACTTAAATTAAGAAAAATCGTTTTAAAACAGTTGGTGCTTGGTTCGGGAGGTTATAAATTTGAAGATTCGTAGTTCAAATCGATGGACACAAAAACCCCAACCGGCCCATTTTAAAGATGTTCAGGACCGACTTACAACCTTCGTGTATACTGGAAATTAGTCAGTGAATTAGAAACAATTGTTCTATTGATTGTATATACTTTTGTATGTATATTTCTATTTTATTAGAAAATAAACTTGATTCAAGTAGAGTCTATAACGACTCGTACTTGAAATTTCATTCCGAAGGTCAAACGCAAAACAATTCATTTTTGTTTTTAGCTTAATTTTAGTTTGCTTTTTCTGTGCATATTAGATTTAACAATGAACTTGAGCTATATGACTGGAACAGCATTTACTTGACTTTATCAGTGGATGAACAACTAAATCGCTTAAGCATGGATAAAAACAGATAACATAATACGTTCGTGCTAAGCCCTGTTTTAATAAGCGCAAAGAGATAAGAGAAAAAAGCAGACTTTTCCAACTAAAAGTCTTTCAATTCTTTAAATCTCAAAAAATAAAATTTAAACAATATATAAAATAAATATCATTCCTAAAACCTCTGTTCAGCTAAATATGCCACTACTACTACTACTAATTGTACTTACTTTAATTTAGTTTTTAAAAATTTGGGCGAAATGGCCGAAAATTTTTTGGGCTTTATGTCCGTTTTTATTTCGGACTTAACGCCCAAATGAATTTGGGTGATAAGTCCGTTTTCATTTCGGCCATATCGCCCAAATTTAATTTGGGGGATATGTCCGAATTGAAAACGGACTTATCGCCCAAAAAAAATTTGGGCGATAAGTCCTTGGGGGTTATGTCATGTCACCGTAATGCTACTCGCATATGCCGATGATATTGACATTATCGGCAAAACCGAACAGGCAGTAAGCAATGCGTTTTCAGAGATTGAGAAGCAGTCTGAGCTAATGGGTTTAGCGGTAAACGAGGACAAGACGAAGTACCTAGTGTCCTCGAAACAGAAGTACACACAAATTGGGCAATCTGTTGCAATGGGAGAGTACAACTTTAAAGTTGTAGAGGACTTTGTCTACCTCGGAACGATGATAACCGGCGACAACAACATCAGCCTGGAAATTCGAAGAAGAATCACGCTCGCAAACCGATGCTATTACGGGCTAAGTAGGGGAAAACCTCAAGAACGAAGAACAAAAATAGCGCTATATAAGTCGCTTATCATCCCAGTCCTGCAATACGGCGCAGAAGCATGGGCAATATCATCAGCGGATGAGGCGGCGATTGGCGTTTTCGAGCGAAAGATTCTTCGCAGGATTTATGGACCTTTGAAAGTTGGCGAGGACTTTCGCATCCGAAGGAATGACGAACTGTATGAGCTCTACGGGGATACTAGTCTGGTCAAGCGCATAAAGCAACAGCGGCTGCGCTGGCTGGGACATGTTACCCGTATGGATGATCAAGCTCCAGCAAAAATGGTCTACAAGAGGAATGCGAAAGAACTGGGACAAGGCAAGGTGGGACGACCACCTCTAAGGTGGGACGACCAGGTGCGGAAAGACATTTTTAAGCTTGGCGTGAAAAACTGGTGCCAGCTCGCACGGAGCAGAAGCGACTGGCGGACATTAGTTGCAGCGGCCGAAACCGTCAAACGGTTGTGATGCAAGCATCGGGCCAATAAAGAAGAAGAAGAAGAACGTAATCGGTTAAGTTAAATTTATTAATTTTTGTTGTTGTTGTACCTGCGGTTGTTGTTGTATTTCTGTTCAAAGTTAACCAAAAATTTAAAACATAGGTCCATGGTTGCGCAAATTTTATGAGAACGGATGATCTGAGTTTAAAACTGAAGACGAGATTTTGTTAGGAATTGATGTAATTCTGGTGTGAACTAGGTTATTTTGGATCGGTCAATAAATGGCGGAGTAATGGGATTTCAAAGTCAAAATTTCGAAAATCGACTTTTTTTCCCACTGTATTGGTCCTTGCTCCGATATTTGTTGACCAATCAAAAATATCCTAGTTCACACCAGAATGGTAGGTAAGAAAAAAAAAAGAATTTGAACATCGGTCAACAGGTACTCTTTAAATCTTTGCAACCATTTTGGAAAAAGTGGCTCCGAGATAATCGCATTTAAAGTTCCGACATCTGTTTTCGATAAAATAAAAATTATTTTTAATAAATGTAAAAAATGGATTTGGTGCGTTTGGGTGTTAGCTTTCACCGAAAGAATTATCAAAATCGGTCAAGCAGTTCTCTAGAAATTTGGGTCAAAGTGCGTCAACACATGGTAAAAAAATAAAATCTCCAAAAATTTCCAAGTAAAATTTTTTTTTTCTAAAATTCTTTTTTACAAAACATTGAACATTTTATAAATATTTATAAAGTTTTTGACCAAAAAAATGAAGAAACTAAGAATTTCTAAAAATACTAGGGTCGATAATAACAATTTTTATATAA
Source organism: Lordiphosa clarofinis (assembly GCA_018904275.1). Taxonomy (NCBI): domain Eukaryota; kingdom Metazoa; phylum Arthropoda; class Insecta; order Diptera; family Drosophilidae; genus Lordiphosa; species Lordiphosa clarofinis. The sequence continues at coordinate 108,186 of JAEIGQ010000288.1, read as the reverse complement.
AAGGGTCGGAAAAAAAATTGTTTTTGATTATATCTGTAAAACTGAGTTTCGGATCTGCTTGAAAGTTTTGCAGGATGTTTATAAGATCCTAATAGAACGTTTTAGCAAAAAAAAAATTTAAAAATTTTCTGAAGGTATACAGTACCCTTAAAAACAACTACTATTTCATTCGTAAATAAGTTGATCAGATATGGCCGAAAAGTTCGCTAGTTGCTTAAACTTTCATCAAATTATTTGCCTGTGGGACCTTAGCTCAATGTTTATGGTTTGATCAGACTGTGGATAGAAAATTTTAAAATCTATCGCGCGGCTTAAAAAATGTTTCCCTGCTGCGCAGTGGCGTAGATAGCTTTTTGCAATGGGGGGTGATGAAGTCGAATTTTATAAAAAAAAATTTTTTTTTGCGAGTCTTTAAAATTTTAATTTTTGTTGTCTTATTTATTTAGTTATTTTTTTAACAAGTTTATTTGACTTTCGTCTGTATATCTACAAATTTGTCTTGTTTAATTCCTATTATTGACCTCAATGGGGGGGATTGATCGTCTTAAACGCCCCCCCCCCTATCTACGCCACTGCTGCGGTGCTTTCTTCTTTCATATTTTACTAAAAAAATTTTGAAATATTGCTAGTTTTTGCGGCAAAATGTGGCAATTCGATCATTAAATACCGCCAGATCCATTTAATGTATGGGTGTGAGTATTTGAAGAACACTTTATCACCGAAAATTATTTGATAAAGCATCTTTTTTATGACCACGCCGCACTTAAAACATTTTTTTAGATGGTAAATGGCATTTGTGCTCACCCTTAACTTTTTAAAATTTTAATTCAAAGATAAAGCCACATTTTATTGCCTGTTTATTTCTCATAATTCACAGTCCGTCTAAGAACGACCTTATATCCGAGGGGAAGATATTTCATAAATTTATTTTTCATTCTTTATTCAACATTGACGAAAAGCTTAGCCAATATTTTGTATTATTTAAAACCTGCAAATTTTAAAATTCGATTAAAATGAAACGAAAACGAAGAAACAATGACCCCCTTATTTATTATTGAGATGGAAAGACCAACAAAAATTAACAAAAGTGCAGTGCTATTTTAGTTCACAAATTCATTTCCACACACAAAACATGGAAATGTTTTGGCGGAATTTCCACATTTTTGCCTCAAAAACGAGCAACATTTTGAATAATTATTGAAGTCCAGATCTCACAAGCGGTTTCAGGTTACAGACTTAATGCATGACATTATTCAACATATTTTGTCAACAAATCGGTTGCGGTGACTAACTCGGCCGATTTCGTTTATGGTTATACAATACGGCAAACGGGCGTGGAAAAGAGTTTATAAGTGAGTATTCACAAAGCGATTGAAAAATAATCACTGAAAAACTTTGAAAAGCATAACATAATTTTAAATTAAAAACGTAGTACACGTCATTTAAACCATTTATGTACATCAATTTGTATTTTGCTTTGCTGTATGAACTTGGAAATGCAATTGCATTTAAGCTCTGCGGTTAAGTCGGTCAAAATTATCTTTTTTTCTTTTTCGTTGGATATTTTTTCGTCAAATATCACATATCGACCCCTGTGCGCAAAAACATCGTAAGTAAAATAGTTCCAAATCCACAAATGGTTTGAAAGTCTTATAAAACATTTGTCAGCAAAAAACATCAGTCGGAAGGTATATTTCCATATACTCCTTTAAGTTTAAAAATTTAAAAACGTTCCACACTTTTTGTGCGAGCTCCCAATTCTCATTGATACATTCCTGGTTAGTTAATGTATTGGAGAAGTTTTCTCTTGGAGGAACGGTTGTTTCATCTAAGCGTTCTGGAGAATCTATATATTCATGAGGGACAGTTCCCTCCTTGCGTACGAGATTGAAATGTTGATCTTCAGGAAAGTACTTTCTGATACCCTTTCAGCTTTCAACTTTCAAGTTTGAACTCAAATTGTCCAAACTACCAGGCATAAATCTAAACGAATCCCAAATTCGAATGAATGCTATCAATATGAATATATTTTGAAATTGAAATGTAAAACTCTCTGTTGAGTGGTATAACTTTATTTACCCCCTCGATCTTTGATAATTCCTTAACAAATAAATGAGCATCGTCGCGAGAAAAATAGGGAAAACTTATAGGAACAAAAGATGCAATTTTATAGTTAATGTTACAAGCATTATGTGCTGCTCCTCTACACTTGCCAGTTAAATGGCAATGATCTCTTACACGATCATTCTGATCTAAATCTTTTATACATATATGACACATTGTGAAGTTTTTAAATTCATCTAAGTCCTCATTGCTCATATCAAATGGCTGGGAATAAACTTCACTAACTTCTCTAAATATGGTGCTGGGAAATTAAGAACCTGCATCCTCTCCACTTTCCATTACAAATTTATCTAATGACGTATCGAAAGAACCCTTAATGAAATATGAGTAAGCTATTGGAACGTGATGTTTTAAACCCTCCAATTTTTCGCTAACTGTTATGTTTTCTGGTTTAACTGAACACTTAAAGTCTGCATAACCTACAAATGGTACACCTAAGGCACGTGAAAAGCTCTTAAAACAAGGACTCGGCTCTTTTTAAGAAAACGAAGCCAGGCGTAGTCATCCTCTTTCGCCAAAGGAAATATGCTATGATGCATTCCGTTTACATCATAATTCGAAATCTCGTCCATTTTCTCATACAGATTTTGTAAAAAGTTCATCAGGGAGATTGCTGTTCTCTTACAAAGGATTTAATTATCATGAGCTAGCTGCTGTAATGTTTAGACATAGACACAATTTAATTTTGTTTTGTTTTACTTCAATGAAGCAAATGTTTCAAAATAACAATTGCCACTTTGGTTTTACTTTAATAAAATAAATGTTGCAAAATAACAATCGTTATTGAAGTTATTTAACTGAATAACATCTCTATATTGGGTAATGTTTTAAAATAGAGTACCTAGGCGTACTTATCCATTTTCGCTAATGGAAATTTGCTTTGATGCATTCGGATTTCATCACACGTTGAAGCATTTTCCATTTTCTTAACCAAATTTAGTAAAAAGTTCATTAGGGGGATTGCTTCTCTCTCACAAAGGGCCTCCTGCTCGTAAAGCACACTGTAAACAATTTCTCGCAATCCAAAGAGGTTAACTATTCGGACAGCTAGTACAGATCTGCAAACGAATGTTTGAAAAATACAGAATCCAGCAATGAGAACAAAGAATTTGTTGAAAACAACCTTGAATTATTCGTACTTACTAACTTTGCTCAGTTGCGATTTTGAATTCTGAATTTAATCATAAACCGAACTTTTACAATATCGGTAAGTCAATAAAAGTCAAAAGCTACAGCATCACCTGCAGCAGCGGCATTGGCCATCGCGGATTTTAATAAAAGGAGCCAGAAGTCTCTGCTATCAGAGAATAGTATGCAGTTGAATAGATTCTATCGGATCATCAATGCTACTACCGAGCAGTCCGCCCACAAAAAAAACAATTGGACTCGAACTGGAGAACCACATTTTCTTCCTCCCAAAAAGATTCCTCTTTTTAAGTAATAACACTTTGGAGACTATTTCAGATCTCTCTTTTGAAATAATCAGAAAAGATGACAAAAAGCTCTACCTGGAACAGGAAGAGCAACCATGGGATTTTCTTTAATAAATTTGAATGAATTTTTCGAGAAATTAATTTGACTTTTTTTGAATTCAAAGCGGAGGAAGGGAGGGGGTTGATGTTTATTTTTCCAGATATTTATTTCAGTGTAGGATTTCCCTTTCATTGCTCACCTATGATAAAAAGCATTTCGGAATGTCTGGGATACAACCAGTTGTTGAGAGTCAGAAATTTTTGATCTCAGGATCTGTGTTTGGGGTTTCGATCTCAATAAAAATTCTCTATGAGTTAATAGCCGCTTCTGTTCATACTATTTGGGTATTTTTAAATTTAAACCGCTATTTTGCCCGCTATTTTTATGCCTCCTGTAAGTAGGCAATAGTTTTTGCAAGATTTGTTTTGTTATCTGTGCACACTGTCTGGGGTATTTTCCCCATGTCGTACTGTGGTCACACTTGAGTATTCAATTCTACATATTCTTGTACTTGGAGTGCAAAGAGTTTAGTTTAATTTGGAATTTCATTAAAACACATTCGAGTTTATCTCTGTATTTCCTCAAAAACTTAGTTTCCTATGTCGACAAACATTTTGAGTGAAATTTTGAGTTGTTACAATGAAAGTTCTCTTTGTCAGAATGGAGTCACTCAAAAAAAGAGAGGCGTTTCAAAGGTTGCTTCTATGTTAGATTTTCTTTGTCAACTGGTTTTATTTCAGACATTTCGAAATGCTTTTTATCATAGGCTCCAAGCAATCAAAGGGAAATCCTACACTGAAATAAATAACTGGAAAAATAAACATCAACCCCCTCCCTTCCTCCGCTTTCAATTCAAAACAAGTCAAATTACTTTCTCGAAAAATACATTAATATTTATTAAAGAAAATCCCAGGGTTGCTCTTCCTGTTCCAGGTAGAGATTTTTGTCATCTTTTCAGATTATTTCAAAAGAGAGATCTGAAATCGTCTCCAATGTGTTATTACTTAAAAAGAGGAATCTTTTTGGGAGGAAGAAAATGTGGTTCTCCAGTTCGAGTCCAATTGTTTTTTTTTTGGGCGGACTGCTCGGTAGTAGCATCGATGATCCGATAGAATCTATTCAACTGCATACTACTCTCTGATAGCAGAGACTTCTGGCTTCTTTCATTAAAATCCGCGATGGCTAATGCTGGTGATGCTGCAGCTTTGGTCCTATGTTCTCTTGCGATGCCATTGCTTTTTCTATACGATACATTTATACAACTTGATGAAACTCTGAATTGAACTGAAGTCTTTGTGCTCCAAGTAAAAGATTATATAGAACTCGAATCCCTACAAACATACGCACACATAGATTTTGAACCTAGAAATTTCAATGGAAAAATGTACCCACAAGTATCCCCCGCCTCCTCTCTTCTCTGACCACTTTGAGAACAGAAATCAATGGGGGAGGGTCATCTTTTACAGCTAGCTGCCATAGGAACGATCGGTTGAAAAACTAGTCTTAGTTAGAAATACTTTTTGGTTCTTAGTGCTGTCGCTCCCACCGCTCGTATTTATAAGTTTTTAGTGATTTCACATAATTCACCAAGATTTGTCGAAATCGGACGACTATATAGTATGGCTGCCATACAAAAGATAGGTCTAACAAAAATTTAATATGTTGAAATCCTAATTAGAAGCTACAATGACATTCGAGAGATAATTTATAATAATAAATATAGATTTACTTCATTACATTGGACTCAGGCAACACACGTTATTAAACGTCTGAGAGAAAACGTTGTAGGTACATTTATTTCGAACAGACATAAGTTACACCTGCTCTGACCGACAATGTTAAATTCTCCAGCGAAATTTGAGAAATCGGAATTCAGTCGGTGTACAACAAGCCAATGTACTTGGGATTTTAAGATTTGGAGTTATCAAAATGGTTAATGTACGATTTTTATTATGAGTACGTGCAACCTAAATTCCCTTCAAACCTTTCATAAATTTACATGGATACAGATTCATTGATATATTCAATCCAAACTAAGGATTTCTTTGCTGATATCCGTGAAGACGTACCCAAGCGATTTGATACTTCTGAGTATCCTGAAGAGGTGACAGAAAAATTCAGTATTGACAGATGCAATAAATAAAGTGTTGGGGACGATGAAGGATGAGAACAATGGAAAACAACTTATAGAATTTGTGGGTCTGAGACCTAAAATATATTCTCTTTCAATCGATCGATGGTGATACGGATGTAAAAAAATCAAAGGGAGTAAAAAAGTCAGCTTTAGATAAACTTATAAGGAATGTCTTTTCGAGAACAAAATATTATCGGATAATATGTTAATGTTCAAATCGAAATTGCATGAACTATATACCGAAAAGATTAATAAAATCACCTTAAGTTGTGATGATGATAAGAGAAAACTGCGTGAGGACAAGATTAGTACATTGCTAAGGGTCATTTCAGATTAAGGGGTACGCCCGAGAGCAGGAAAAGAAAGAACGAGGAAGTGAGCGGTTTCGCGGAGAAGCGTTTGGAAGTAGAAAGGTTGAGAGAAGACTTGGAAGTTGATAAAGTATTGTAAATTGTAAAACTTAAAAAACCAAAAAAATAAAAATAAAAATTTGTAAATAATAATTTTTAAATAGTAGCAATTAAGAAAATGGGTATAGAACTATGGTTAAGATTTATAAATAAAGCTTACTAATCCAAAAAAATTTTTCCCAAATTGTAAACAAACAAGTCAGATATGGGCTTTCAGCCGGATTTGCAGCTTCATTCAGAAAATAGCAATGACATCGGAAGCAGCAACAGAAGCAACAACAGCGCTCGTGGCTCACGCTGCCGCTAAACAATATATATAGTCACATATCCACAACTCCAGGATCCAATATAAGATCCCACACATTTTCCTAATCAACCCCACTAGCTATTAAACATACCCACACGAGAAACACAACAAGGTCACACACATACATAAAAATCGAAAACCGATCCAACACACATAAAAATCTGTAACAAGAATCCTAGCCCCCTAATTTTTGGTGCCAATAACAATTTTGGCGATTAGTCACGTACAGACATAAACATTAATCACAGACATAAACATCCGCCGCAATCGTTATTCCCACCAAGACCAAAACGCTGATGCAGCTCAAATTTTCGGCTCATAAAATCCACTCGCAAATTATGAAATGAGAAAAGAGAGAAAAGCTTTTATTTTATTCTAAAGCTTTATGATCTTCAAAAAGCTATGAACCGAGGTTTGCTAAGCACCAACGACTGAACCACACATGGAGTTTTACCACGTACCGCAACCGCGACACATCTTAATTATAAGATTGTAATTCTTCAAAGTTTAAGATTTGTAATTAATAAATAAAACATTTTTTTTATTAAGACCAAACCTTCGACATCTAATTATATAGCTTAACCTAAGATATATTTTGTCACTGAAATAAAGAGAACGCAAAACATACCACGGTGTTTTAACTTGGGAGGAAATAAATATTGGCTGCTACAACTGGTGTTGTACGTCCCGGCCATCAAGGAAGAAAACAATTACTAAGCGGGACTACACACCCAACATGGCGACCGTGACACATTTGAACCTGTGACCTGGCGACTTACATATTCACTAAAATTTTTGGGCAGCGGCGAAGGAAGATACGGCAGCAAAAGCAGTGCGCCGGATGGCAAAACGGACCGAGACTCTACCCATCAGAATGGCAAACTAAAACAACTACATCTCTACTTTCAGCGGATGACCAGCGGCCCCAGCTAAAAACTCCTTCGACGAAGCCGATTCTGCTCGACTCGACTCTGAGTTCATTTGAAATACCCGAATAGCCAAAGTCAGCCGTCCACAACATGTCCTTCGATAGCTCCGAAATGAATTATTTCTCTGCTCAGCAGAAATTTATATTAATCACCACAGCCGTGACCAGGCTGTGGGCAGTGCCGTAGCAGGAAACGGTAGCCAAACAAGGCACCGGTTGACCGACCTGTCTCTGTGCCAGCACCGGCCCCCAACAAAAGACGGACGACCAAATAGACTGTCCCAACACCGGCCCAACCATAGAAGATTACGCAATTAGAATCTGAAAGAAGACCTCAAATAATATACCTTATATGTGCGGTAGGCATATAGGCCGCCCACTGCACCAACGAATGGACAAAAAGACCATTCAAAACAGAAATTAGTGCGGGAGGCATGAAGCCGGCGTCTGCATCACCGAGGGAAAACTCTCCACATCCACAGACGAACAAAGAAGCCGGTCCGCGCGCAGAGTGCGCTCAAGAAAATTTTTTTTTCAAAGCGGTCCAATGTATATTGGTAACTCATTGGTAACATCATAGATACTAACATACATTATACAGCGTAAAATTAAACTGTAAACTGTATAATGTATTAATCACTCATACATATTCTTCAAGAAAAATAGCAATAATTTTTTTTGGTATAAGAAAAAAAAATTATAATTTTTTTTTACAAAACAAAAACCTAGTTATTATTTCAAACTGGACCTTAAATTAAAAATAGACATAGGTTGGCTCACCCGAGCGTAAGTATTCTTGTCAGGTTATATCATCTCTTCTTATGAAATTGGAGAGAGCAAATGTGATGGGGGACTTCAATAGTAAGACTCAAAAGCCTTTGCTCTCAAAAAGTTCCATGCTCACCGATGGTGCCTACCCCATCCTATGTGGAAGTCGAAAGCAGACCAAGTTCGGAGAGACCATTGCTCTGGAACTGCGAGAGCATGTCTTGTACTTACCACATAGATACAGCACCATACGTAACTCTACGCTAGAGGCTCTGTGTGATGGTAGCTATCAAATAATCAAAAGACAGAATAAGAAGCTCTATCTGGAGCAAACAGCATTAGAATGTGTTCTGTAATCTATATGCAATAAAACATTGAATCATTTATAAATACTCCTTAATTTTCATATTATTTGAAACCTGGAGGAGGATATGGGTGCTTTTCAGATCTTTTTTAGTTTCATTTTAACTGTCAGCAGTATCATAGGCATTTACTAAAACAACAAACAGCTATGGATAATTCACAACGGCTTTTAACGGGAGGGAGGGATAAAACAAATTAACGACAATATTAAGTCCTATACAATCCATGTAAGGACCCGGGCTCCGGCTATAAGGGGGAGGACAAATACCCATACCAGAGAAAGTAGGCACAGAGCCCCCACCTTTCAAATCAACAATTACAATCAGAAAAGCACCGAATAACATCATGGGGGTAAAAAAAAAGAAACCAAAATAAAGTTTGGGCTTTTTTCGAAAATGAAAATGATGCTACATGTATTGCAAAAAAAATTGAAAATAATGAGGTGTTAAATTTAAAAACACCTTTAATGAAACAACATCACTTTAATATAAGTAAAAAATTAAAAGATTACAAGTAGTTATTTGACTGTTGCTTCCGATTTTCTCAGAAGCAAAGTCCGAAAACGAGTTGGATCCGTTCAATTTACACTTTTGTTTGGTAGATTATGTGACAAATAGCTTTTTGTAAAAGATGAGAAATCGGAACATAGAGATTGCATTAATTGGGGAATCATCAAATAAATCCATAAGAAATATATGTATTTTATTTGTACTTGCCGACATTACACAATTTTAATTTGTTTTGAAACCCATAACCAAACTGAAGTATTTGCAGATCAAATTATAATTTGTAAATAAATTGAGCACATCCACAACGAAAACTCTTCAACCGTTTTAAATTCAAAATGCGCACAATCCACTTCTATGCGTTGACGTTCAAAAAGCCTTAGATTTTATTGTAATTGAATTCTTTAAATGTTGACACACTCCAAACTCATAAACTCTAATTGGCATTTCTACAACACTCTCGCATCCATTTATTACAACAGAGGATAAAGTTTCACGTCAAAGGAACCCACGCCATCCAGACTAAAGTACTGCACCCCCTCCCCAACGCACTATACACAACCCATTCCACAGCTCAAAATAAAGAAACTGCCATCCAAATACAAGATCATAAATACACACACAGTCGTTGAGTCTTGAGTTTCAAAAAAATACCCACTTAGGAATAAGATCGTAAATAAAAATTTGGCCTAAGTCCCCCCACAAGCATTTTCCTATTAAGAAATAAGTAGAAAAGGGAGACTCGAACGGCCCAATTTTAATCACTTTGATTTCGTGACTGATGCGAGTTGTCAAATGGAATTTTGCAATGTGCAATGTGGCCTGTTAAATGACTATTTAAATGCTGTTAATGATATTTTCACTCTGATTTGTTTATTTTTATAATAACTGGAAAGTTTTCTACACTCAGAGAAAAATGGCATGGGAAAATGCACTCATATAAGTTAACACCAGCCAGCGCCCCCTCTCCTTCATCCCATCGCACAACGGCTACAACACATCAGCCAGCGCCTCCTCCCCTTCGCCCTCTCGAATAACGCCCATAACTCAGCAACAACAACAACAACAACGTGAGGGCGCTGACCGAACAGGAGGAAGAGGAACTTAATCCAAAGAAATGCAGATCTTGTTGACTAGGTAATATCAGAGGGATGTTCCCTCGCCGGCCTACGACCAAAATTGTTAAAGCCGAGCTCAAATCAGCCCGGCAGAGTATGGACCGTAACGCCACACACAAAATAGGCAGGAATTCGTACACCCTTAAAAATAGACATAGGTTGGCTCAAAATGGGTCTTATAGATACAAAGCCCATTGATTCAACGGAAAATGTAATAAATAAAGTCGAGGTTACTTCACCCGACCTAAAGGTTATTACAATTCTTCTAATTGTAATCGTCATATTAGTGAAAGTAAGCATTTTTTCCAGATCATATAAGCTTCACAATAAGTGCTTAAAGAAAAAATAAATCAGCAAAGCAAATGACCTGGATAAGGTCTAAGAAAAAAATATGAATACTAATTCAGCCATAAGATTGACCTACTTTGAAGATCCACAACAGAAATAGAGCAAATTAAATTTTTAGCAAAAAAAAAACGCCCATATCGATACATGAGTTTGAGAACCAATACATAGACAATAAGAAACAATTTTCCGGAAATACTAAAGGGGATCGTACTATCAACTATTCCCGAAATACGAGTAATGTCCCAAATATCCGAAAATTCAATACTTGGAAGGACACTCATAATCAAGGTACAGACCAAGAACAAAAAATAATAATTCAATACAAAAAAAAAATCTTCAAAACGGAAAAACGGGAGTTAAAAAAATATGCCCACTTCCTTAAACACCTCCTACAAAATGGAGAAACCAATCCTAAAATAGCCCAAATATTGGACTGGATCAAAAAAAATAAGAGATTTGATATAACAATAGCTGACAAAATAGAAAAAACGATAAAAGACTTATACATTTTTAATTTGTTTGTGTCATTTTTACAAAAGAGCCAAGCTATTTATATGACAAATTATGTTTCAGCACATCGTACAGAACTAAAAATATCAATAGCATACGACATAAACTCTCCTGCTCAGAACGTCAATTCTTTGTACACACTGTTCGTTTGCGGAACCAATTATCCCCTCAATTAAAGGAAGTTAGTAGCGCAGCGCAATTTAGGGACAAGCTTAGGCAGTTTTTAATGTTAAACAATTAATTAATTTTATTTTATTTTATTACATAAATCATGTTTAAAATATCTTGTTTGGCTCAAAGCAGATGGGGAAATATAATTATTAAACTTTAGATTTAATTAGGTTAATACGCTTTCCTCAATGTTCGTTTTTTTTTCTTTGCAGTGACTAGTGCAATAATTTATAAGGTTATCCTTGTCGAACTAGGATGTAAGAATAATAATAATACAAGAGAAACATAAACGACAAAAGGTATGCCACTGGTGGGGAATAGCGATATTCATCCGGAAAGGGCAATTTGACAAATCGTTTTTGATGATAGAATTTATTTTACCATCCACATGGAATGGAGAGAAATAGCGATATTCATCCAACGGCAAAGAGAGCAATTTGACAAAATTCATACTCCAGCACCACATTCGATACCCTACAACCCTCACGCCGATTTCATACATTTCTCATAATCCACCTGAACAGTATGACAACAACTTTATCATCCATGCAAAACCTAGACATATAAACTTAACTTGGAATTCAAAAACATTAAAATATTCCCAGTAGACATAACAATTCTGGTGAAGCAAGGCATAAATACGATCCCTTCACCATAGTCGTTCAATACCAAGAACAAAGGGCCGACGCAGCGCAAAGTCCACTTGATAAAAACGCACTCTTGAGAAGAGAAAAGAGAGAAAAGGGTTTTTAAGAACTTCATTCTCAAAAAGTAAACAGTAAGTCCAGCCATTAGAGATTTACTTGATCAGCCAACCAGCAAAGATCACAATTAACAAATATTCTGCTCCTCTATATTAAATTCACCAGCCAATATTTGACCGATCGGTATTAATGGATGACAAGTCCAGCATACCGGAAGAAGTAACAGAAGCTGTAAAACCTGTCAGTATAACAGTAGAAATTAATTCAGATTCAGCAATAAAACCTGCTGATCAGAAACATCGAGACACGTCACCAAAAAGTAAAAATAAAGATACGAATATGGAAAACCAAGCAAAAAAGAGGTAGCTTCAATTGTACCTGACTTTGACGGAAGAAAGCTGCTCTTAGAAAGGTTTGTATCCGCTTTAAAGCTGGTCGAACAGAAAGCCCAAGCACAGTCTTTTATCACCAGAATAGAGGCAGAGGTAACAATTACAGAGGTAATTACCAAGGTAGAGGTTATAATCAAAATAATGGTAACTTTCAAGGTAATAATAACAATAATTACAACAACAGAGGCCGAGGAAATTACAGAGGCGTTAATCCATATTATGGCAACGCCAACAAGAGGTAATTCAATCAGAACAATAACACTGTGCAACACTAAAAAGTTGATACGGTCGAGACCAAAAAATTCTGAAAGGGTATGATAGTAGTACAAAAACCTTCCCTGGGTCTGGTCTGGTTAGCTGCCGATTTCTTTTTATAGCACTTTGAAATTATAACCATATGATTGGGACTTATAACTCCCTATCTCGTAAACTATTTGGAATCTCGCTTTGACGTCTGAAAAGAAGTTGTTGCTCTTGACTTGGTTTACAAAACATTTCTAAGTAACAAGTCAAAATAGTCACATCTTTAAACTCAAAATTGCAAAAATGTCGTAAATTCATCATGTTTTCTCCTCATTTTGTACTGTTTTTCAACTTTTTCTTGAAAACTATAACGAATTTGACCAAGCAATGAAGGACGAAAAAGTAGCATAGACTACCGTAAACAATCGATTGGAACATACCAACTTCATTCGAATGGTCCTTCTTATAGTTAAAGACCCTAAAAGATGAATAATTTCAACCAAAACTCGAAAAAGTACAGCTTTTGGTAGAAATTGGCTGACACTATCAAAAATTTCGATTGTTTTGTGTTAAATCAATAAAATTGTCAAAAAATATAACTTAAAAAATTTAGCTAAAGAAAATTAATTTATTTACTTTTTTACCGATTTTTTTGACAGTTTTTCATTCTTTTGGTCTTCTTACTATATCAAAGAGTGCTTAAATGAAGTGTGTTATTACTAACGGTTTGATTATTTTGGTCTAAGCAACAACTTTTACCTACATTACTTGTCCAAATTTGTAACGGATTTCAGGAAAAAGTTGAAAAACTGAAAATAGTTGTGAAAAATTGATTTTTTCGGACATCTTTTGTAATTTTAAGTACCAAGACGTAATTTTTTTGTTTTGCTACTAAGAAATGTTTTGTAGGCCAAGCCAAGAGCAACAACTTTGCTAAAGACATAAAAGCAAAATTCAATATAGCTTACGAGATATGGAATCATTAATCCTACACTGAAGCTGAAAAGTTCAAAGGTCAATAAAAAGAAAACGGCAGCTAATCAGACCAAACCCATGCAGCGTTTTTATACTACCATCACACCCTTTCAGAATTTTTTGGTCTCGACCGTATCAACTTTTTTGAGTTCAAAAATGTGTCACAGTGTAATACTGGTAACAGAAACAACAATGTAAGAGTTGCACAAGGTAACTCTGGAAACCTCCAAAACCCTTTAGAAACTCGTCCACAATAAAAAGGTTTATGCGATCAACCCAGAACTTAGCGTGTTTATAAAAGTAACATATAAAAATACAGGAAAAATTCTCACATTACACATCGACTCAGGTGCAGATATTTCAGTTCTCAAAGAGAACTCAGATCAATTTGTCAATATAGATTATAACACCATTGCAAAAATTTCAGGAATAGGCGAAGGTCTAACCAATTTCAAAGGATTAGCCTTTGTAGAAATTCAGTCAGACCAATACATTTTCATTTGGTATCACAAAATGTTTCTATACCAGGTGATGGCATTCTTAGTATAGATTTCTTTAGAAAATATAATGGTATGCTTGACATAAACTTAGTCCAAGATCGATTCGTACTACGACTAAATAATTTAGATCATGAAATTTCGATTCCGATATCAGACGTGAATGATACAAATGCCATTATTTTACCAGCAAGATCCGAAATTGTCCGAGAAATGAAAGTAAACACAAACGATAATCAAGAAATTCAAAATGGAATTTTTATCGCAAATACGATAACAAACAGCAAAAATGCATATGTCCGAATTTTAAATACAACCATTAAAACAGTAATGGTCAACCTAAACAATGTACAAATTGAATCATTGCACGACTACGAAATATTCCAATTAAATTTAAAAGAAAACAAAGAAAAAGTTATGAAAGCATTGTCAAGAAATTGTCCCCCTCGTTTCAAAGAAACATTAACTGAACGGACTTGAAACCGAATCAATTACAACAATTACCTTTTATAAACAAAAGCTAAGATTAAAACATGATGACCCAGTCTATATCAAAAACTATCAAAGCCCGCATAGCCAAACAGAAGAAATACAAAAACAAGTTTAGAAACTGATTTCCGACAACATAGTCGAACCATCTGTGTAGAATTGACGATATTTTAGATCAAATAGGTCGAGCAAAATATTTCTCATGCCTTGACTTAAAGTCAGGTTTTCATCAGATTGAACTCGATGAAAGTTTAAGAAATATAACTACTTTTTCAACGAGCAATGGCTCATATCGTTTCACGCGACTACCATTTGGTTTAAAAATAGCGCCAAATGATGACTATTGCATTCTTTGGACTTGAACCTTCTCCAGCATTCCTCTTTATGGATGATTTAATAGTTATTGGTTGTGTATTGGACTCATATAATATATCAAATTAATTTCAGAAGTCAAAAAATTTAATTTTTGAATTTAAGTCCAACGTCCCCTAACGATCCCTGGTCTAAGTTAAGTTATTCAAAATTTGCTGCTCTTAGAAAAGAAAGAAGAAAGGAAACGAGAAAGTTGAGCATCATGAAGTCGGAGGTAGAGAAAATTGTTCTTTCTCCTGGTGGTCTTCAAAGTGTCAGGTTGGGCAGAAACATATCATCCCTCTCATATCATATAGCTGCCAGTGTGCGTGTGTGTGTGCGTGCATTCTTTGTAGTCGCACAAATATTGCGAATTAATCCATTTAATTGGAAAGGAAAAAAAAGAACGTCACCTGTGAGTGTAAGGTATTCTTAAGTTGACCAGAAAGTGCTGAAAATTGGCGTTCCCTATATAGCCAGCCGCACATAACCTCCCCAAAGAGTGGTTCGCGTGTCGACCACACATGCGCAGGCCAAAATTTTCATACAGGAAGTATTGGGCTTAGCATCTCTAAATAGAGATCTACCTACACCCTGTCAGGAATCGCTTCCTCTCTTTTGGATTAAGAAGCCATAAAGTCGTGCTCCACCGTTCCAAGGTTACACCTGGGCGAAGTCGGTCATCGCACGTGCCGCTTGTGTTCGCGAGGCTCTGGACTCCGTGCCTCCTCAGAAAGCAATTTTTCGCCTCGAACACGGTTGAGCTGTATTTCAACGTGGAATGTGTCCAGATTTCCCGTTCTCCTGTTCATGGATGGACTTCAACCTTGTCGAGTAGTCCCTGCATACTCCTAAAACTAAGTCAGCCACCCAAGTTAACTAATGGTGTTCGTTTGTTTAGTCAGACAAGCGTCGAATACCCTTATGGTTGAAAAGAAAATTATGTTAACTTATTCCTTCAAATACTTATGTAAACTATAGTCAGCAGACGTACGCCTGTTCAACAAAAAAGGATATTTTTGCTAATGGTCGTAGGCAATTATCTTAAAGTGAAACATGTTCTAATTAATGAAAATTTTACAGAGTTGACATGAGTATTGGAGTATTGATTTATGGGCTCCACATAATTGCGTATTTAAGCACCATCTAATCATCTATTTAACAGCTGCAGCCGTCACAAGGAAAGATCTTTCTGCGTGGGATTTAAAGCTTGTCGTAAGTGTCTATATTGAAATATTATTGCATGCGTTGCTTAAAATTAGCGCAAGATAAAAAAGTATTTGCACAGAAATTAATTATTAAAAATCGTCATGGGTATTCATCCCTTTGTTTTACTTTGAATTTGTTTGGCCACTGTGCAAGAGATTCCATATAAGAATTTCAAGGAAATCTTTCGCATAACCAATTGGTTGTATCATCCTTAAACATTTATAAATATTGAACTTGTCAGTTAAATTCCCGCCACTAATTAATGAACATTTGAAATATGCTGATTCCATCATCGGAAAATAAAAACAAAAATTAATTCCGATTTTGACCTTACAAACAGAGTTTCAAGTCAATCGGGTAAAAAATAGTTTTTTGCATGCAGAATTTTCCGGCCATTTTCCTCGTGGGCGGATTTTCCGACATTGAAAAATCACATTTCAAATTATTTCGTATTTTGTCCTTACCAACCGAGTTTCAAGCCAATCGGATGAAAAATAGTTTTTTTCTTGCAGAATTTTCCGACCGTTTGGTCAAATTTTCCAACTTCGGAAAATCACATTTCAATTTAATTCACCTACTTTCCTTTCAAACCGAATTTCAAGCCAATCGGATGAAAAATAGTTTTTTGCATGCAGAATTTTCCGACCATTTTCCTCGTGGGCGGATTTTTCGACTTTAAAAATCCACATTTCAAATTGTTTCGTATTTTGTCCTTACAAACCGAGTTTCAAGCCAATCGGATGAAAAATAGTTTTTTTCATGCAGAATTTTCCAGGAGTTTTCCGACCGTTGGGTCAAGTTTTCCAACTTCGGAAAATCACATTTCAATTCATTTCACCTACTTTCCTTTCAAACCGAATTTCAAGCCAATCGGATGAAAAATAGTTTTTTGCATGCAGAATTTTCCGGCCATTTTCCTCGTGGGCGGATTTTCCAAAATCGGGAAAACACGTGTCGAATTATTTCGCTTACTAAGCTTACAAATCAAGTTTCAAGTCAATCGGATGAAAAATAACATTTTTCCCATACAAACTTATCCGACGCTTTTTCGACTTTTCCGGGTGGAATTTTCCAAAACCCCGTCTTAGTACGCACTTTCACCACCAACAGAAACTCCTGTGAAAATTTCAGCCCTCTATCTCCTACCGTTTGGGCTCTGCGATGATTGCCAATCAGTCAGTCAGTCAGTCAGTCAGTGAATCAGTGATATATTTGTTATAGATGAAAGTATATCTATAATATAAAAATGAAATTCTAATTTTTCTCGCCGTAAAAACCATCCTTGAACTTCAACGAACATTTTAAAAAAAGATTTGGCCAAATTGGTCCAGGCGTTGTTGAGTTATGCGCTTACCAACACATTTTGCGATTCATTTTTATATTATAGATTGCCTTGAAGTATTACGATATTAGGTAGCGTATAGGTGCGCACTACTCCAATAACCAGAATGATGGTCATTTATGAAGTTTTCTTAAATTTTGTTATTAGTTCCAAATAATGAATCTCCATAATCTTACACACAAAGATTGTACTTTATATTGTCGATAATTATAATTTTGAAAATAATGTTCTAAGATTGCTTTCTCACGACATGGAGACATTAAAAGGTAAAGAGGTCTTGCAAAGAGGTCCACAACTGTCAAATCAGTTGAAGGCCATAGTCGGGTGGGTTAAAAAAAAGGTGGCAATTAACATCTAAGCTACCACCACATTGCTTCTTGACGGACATATCAAAATATCTTTGTAGAAATTGGACCTGTATTTTGTTTTGAGTTTTTATTCGTACGCTCAGGGCGTACGATAGTGCATTTCTCTGTAGGGACTGTATAATAATATTATTCGTAGTGTAGGATGTTGGCAGCAGCAAAGAACCTCCCCATAACCAAAAGAGCTAAGTCTTAAAGGGTCCCGCTGTCGCTGTTCGACCAATATTCCCCAATTGTAGTTGCAAAACTCCACCGTTTGCGGAAAGCATTCTCCTAAAGAGTGCTTCTACATTTTCCCCTGCAACACGCTACAGTTGTTCCGAAAAACATATGATTAAAAATTGAACAGACTTTTTCAACTTTGCTCATTCAAAAGGCTCATTTTTCATGCATGAAGTGACCTTCCAAGGACATAAATGCACAGATAAAGCAATTTTGCCAGATGACAAGAAATATGAAATCATAAAAAATTACCCAGTCCCACATGATGCGGACAGCGCTAGACGTTTTGTTGCATTTTGCTATTATTATAGCAAGATTATGTAAAAAGAATGTCACTTTTAAATGGACAGCCGAGTGCTAAGACGCATTCGAATACCTGAAAAATAAACTTATGCAACCTACCCTACTGCAGTACACAGATTTCAGCAAAGAATATTGCAAGATGCAAGCAAACAAACTTGTGGAGCGGTTTAAACTCAAAACCATAAAGGGCTCCAACTACCAATAGCATATGCATCACGCACATTCACAAAAGGTGAAAGCAATAAGAGCACATCAGAACAAGAACTGTCAGCAATTCATTGGGCAATAGTACATTTTCGACCATATATTTATGGTAAACACTTCACAGTGAAAACAGAACATAGACCCCTTACCTATTTATTTCGAATGGTCAATCCCAGCTGTAAACTAACACGCATGCGGCTCGAGTTGGAGCAATACCACTTCACAGATGAGTATCTAAAGGGTAAGGACAACAAAGTTGCAGACGCACTGTCACGAATAACCATAGATGAACTAAAAAAAATAAACACGAACATTCTAAAAGTCTCTACAAGATATATGACGTTATCACAAATGACGGCTAGCGGAAAATAGTGACGTTGCGAATAACACAACTTAAATGTTTGTTAAAACATGGAAGAAAAGTTATAGCACGAATTGATATTAGTGATTTGTACACCAATGGAATTTTCGACTTAGGTCAGTTTGCCAAAGGCTTGAAACACAAGCCGGTATATTTAACATCAGCCAAATATCAATCAATTTCAATACATAGGGGAGAGTGGGGGGTTGTGATCATAGTTTTGTTTTTCGAACATAACTTAGCCAAAAATCAATATATTTTCATTCTGTAAATTTTGTATTTGTAAGATGCACGAAACTTTCCTCAGCAATAGTTTAAAAAAATAAATTTTTGGGGTTTTTTTATTTGATATTGAAAAAAAAGTGACTTTTTGAAATTTCAAAAATTTGTGGGGGGTTGTGAGCCACCCATCTAATAGTTCAAAATTCGTGTTTTTTAGCAAATATTCTTTATTAAATGAAAAAAATAAAATTTTTTCTCATATTCTGAATTAAGAAATATCAATGAAGAGTGAAAATTGATTGACGGCATCAGGCTCGTTTTCTTTTATATAGGAGCACTTTTTGCTGGTGGCTGTTCTTTTGTTTGCCTTTTTTAATGGGTTTTTAACTTCTTTGGAGAGTTTTTCCTCTGTTTTATTGCGTATCATTGCAATATCCTCTTTGGTAGTCAAAACCAACATTTTTCCAGTCGCTCACAACCCCCCATATCTCACTTTTTTTTGGTGACGTCACATAACAAAAAAAAAATTATTTAAAAAAAAACATATATCTATTAAAAAGGCAAATGACCAAAGATATTTCCATCATACTTACTTTTGGAATTACGAAAGAAATTTTGTATAATATTCACAAGTCAAAAATGATAAAAAAAACTTTTTTTTTTGGAAAAAAAGTCGAGTTCTGGTTCTCAAACTTAAAGAACGTGTTGACTGATCGGTTGCTAGCCAAAAGTTAGATAATAAGAAGGGAAACACTTGACATAAACAAAAAGTTCAAATTTATTTTTTTTTGGGCCAATATTCGAGTGGCTCACAACCCCCAGCGGCTCAGAACCCCCCATTCTCCCCTACTATTAAACAAATGGGCAATAAAATAATAAAGGCTCTAAGAGTAGTGCTACTCATGCCGGTGACCCTAGTAAATAATGAGAAAGATATAGAAGCGATACTGTTTACGTTCCATGATGATCCAATACAAGGAGGTCATAATGGCATAACAAATAACACTATCACTAGCACTATCAAAAATAAATAGACATTACTACTGGACTAATATGACACGTCATATCAAAGAGTACGTACGTAAATGTCCGAAATGCCAAAAGTCGAAAACGACAATTCACACCAAGACCCCACTAACAATAACCGAAACTCCAGAGCGCGCATTTGACCGAGTTGTAGTCGACACAATAGGTCCATTACCTAAATCTGAAAATGGTACCACAGACCCCTCACTTACTTGTTTTCAATGGTAAATCCAAGTTCAAAACTAACTCGAATGAGGTTAGAATAAGAAGAGTACCAATTCACAGTAGAATACCTAAAGGGAAAAGATAATTTCGTAGCAGATGCACTATTGAGAATTTCGATAGAAGAACTAAAAAACATACAGAATCGAATACTTAAAGTCACTACAAGAAATCAAGTGACACAAAAAACACTCTGCGCAGAGATTGAAAATGAAAACAAAAATGAAACCTTGCAATCGCAAATTCTTAACAAAGCTTCTAAGCCCAACGTATATGACGTCATTAAAAACGACGATGTACGAAATGTAGTGACCTTGCGACTAACATCCACAAATTGTTTTATCAAGCATGGAAAGAAAGTCCAAGTTAGAATTGATGTTAGCTACCTTTACACCAATGGAAATCGAGATTTAGGTCAGTTTTTCCAAAGGCTTGAAACAGAAGCCGGTATATATGGTATCAGCCAACTCAAAGTGGCACCGAGTGGAAAAATCTTTGAAACAATTTCAATAGATAATTTTAAAATAATTTCAAAAATATGGGCAACAAATATTTAAAGGACTTAAGAGTAGCGCTACTCCAATCGGTGACCCAAATAAATAATGAAAATGAAAAAGAAGCAATACTGTCTCAATTCCATGACGATCCAATTCAAGGAGGTCATTCAGGCATTACAAGAACACTCGCAAAAATAAAAAGATATTACTATATTTACATACGTAAATGTGAAAAAGCCAAAAGTCAAAAACGACAAAACATACAAAGACTCCATTAACAATTACACAAACACCAGAAGAGCATTTGACCGTGTTGTTGTCGACACAATCGGTCCATTACCTAAATCTGAAAATGGTAACGAATACGCAGTTACTCTCATTTGTGATTTAACAAAGTACATATACCAAATAAAAGTGCTTAAACAGTAGCAAAAGCTATTTTTGAATCTTTTATCCTTAAGAACGGTCCTATCAAGACGTTCATTACGGACATGGGGACTGAGTATAAAAATTAAGTAATTAACAATCTATGCAAATATCACAAGATCGACAATATAACATCAGCAGCACACCACCACCAGACATTAGGTACTGTTGAACGCAGTCACCGAACTTTTAACGAGTATATACGTTCATATATTTCAGGAGACAAATCTGACTGGGATGTATGGTTACAATACTTCGTTTATGGTTTTAATACAACACCTTCTATGGTACTTGACTATTGCCCATATGAACTTGTATTTGGAAAGAATCCAACACTTGCAGTAAAATTTAATAGCATAGATAAAATAAGTCCACTTTACAATATAGAAGATTACGCTAAGGAAACAAAATTTAGATTAGAAATAGCATACAAAAGAGCTAGAATTATGATTAAAGAAGCAAAAAGAAAACGAAAATCAGAATATGATTTAAAGGTTAATGATTTTTGTTTAAAAATTGGAGACCGCGTTATATTAAAAAACGAAACAGGTCATAAATTAGATAGTAGCTATTTCGGTCCTTATAAAGTTATATAAATAGAAGATAGAGAAAATAATTTCTAAGAATAAAAATAAAAAACAAACAGTTCATAAGGATAGGTTAAACCCTATTGTCACTTTCGTATTGCACGGTCAGGTTACAGTCTGATTCGCTATCATTCATAAGTCACCAACTACCGACACACTCTGCTGTGGATAAACGTAAATGCAAACAAAAATTGCACTTCGAATTCTTGCTAACAGAAAAATTCTTTAAAATTAATGAAATTTTACTTTACTTGCAAATGTTTTCTCTTAGTGCCACTGATCTGAATCTTAATCACTCTCAACTCACTTACATGATTCATTGAAAGTTTTTCAAGAAAATTTTTCACAATCGGTTTTATCCTCTTCGGCCTCTCTGTTTTATTTCAATCCTCGCTGCCCAAGCAACTAGTACGCTACTTGGTGACACGCCGCTGCCCGAAGAGCTCCCGCGGCTTCGGTGTACATTGATTTTGATTGTAGCTCGCACGCTGTCATTGATTTAGTTTTTTTTTATTTTCATTGTTGACCAACCACAGTGTAGGTTTTGTCCATTTGGCTTTCTTTTCTTTCCGCTTTCTTTTTTTTCACATCCCAAATAATGTTCACGTTGAGAGAAACTTGGATTGGCCCCGTTGGAGGAGCTGTATAGCCAATTTTACATTTACAAATAATGTTCCAAACACACAAAGCGAGATTCGTTATAACTTATAACATTTACGTATTCGAACGATCCGTCTCGTTTGAAGTCAACTTGAAATCTAAATATACAAAGAATGGAAGTCTCAAGTCAAACCTAAGATCGCCGGCTGCGCTGCCGCCGTAACATAAACACGACGCCGCCACTCCACTTGCAGCGTCAGCGGCTCGAGCAGAGTGTCACATTACTCAAAGGATCGGTTGCAAAGATGCTAACCACTTATGCGAAGTCGCCGACCACCAAAAATGTTGTGTCAGCTAAGTAGCAAACAAAATTTGGAAGCCATCTTTTTAAGAGTATTAAAAAAAAAACTTAATTTTAAATATTGACTGGAGTTCTTTTTTTTTACGAATTAAAAAATAGAAAATTTGTACATGCTTTTGCGAACAAATTATTTTACAAACCTTGGAAGCTTACAACTAGCCAATACGATTCTTTGTTAAGGGAGTATTCTCCATGTGCAAAATTTTTTTTCAATTGTCCGGATGTTTGTAACGCAGGGAAGAAAGCATATCCGACCACATAAAGTATATATATTCTTGATCAGCATGACGAGCTGAGTTGAAATAGCCATGTCCGTCTGTCCGTCTGTTTCTATGCTATCTCCTCCGTCAGTTTTAAAGCTATCGCAACCCAACTTTGCACGAAGTCTTTTGGTATAAATACGCTGCACATTTGTCGGAACCGGCCGGATCGGATGACTATAGCATATAGCTGTTGGAAAACTAGTTTTAATGAGAAAAACTTTTTTGTTTTCAATGCTATCGCTCCCAACGCTCGCATTTATAAGTTTTTATCGACTTCACATAATTTCACCAAAACTTGTCGAAATCGGACTACTATATAGTATAGCTGCCATACAAACTGTCAGGCACATATCAAGCTCCAAGGGTATATAAACTTCGATCGAGCCGAAGTTAGCTTGCCTCTATTTTTTTTTTTTTTTCTAAATAAAACCCACTTTTCGACCGATAGTTCCAATGGCAGCTATACACTCACAGAAAAAAACCAAGCCGATCGTGCTTGATATCAAGCCGATTTGTTAACAAAAGTACGGTAAGACGGAATATTCTTGGATCCAAGCCGAAAATACTGAAATCAATCAGGAATTTCTGACACTAAATTTCTTGGTTTAAAATTTAGTCGGCTTCATATCAAGCATACATCTTCTTAAACACAAGCATGGAAAGTCTCGATTCAAGCATAGATCTTCTTGGCTGTAAGCATGGAAAGTCTCGAACTCAAGCATAAAATGTCTCGATTTCAAGCATGGATCATCTTCAAAATAAGCATATAAAATCTCGATTTCAAGATAAGATCTTCTTAATTGTAAGCATAAAAAGTCTTGATTTGGTTTAATTTTTGTATTATTAATGAAAATTAAAATATTACAAATATAATTATAAAAATTAAATATACTTAATTCTTACCACTTTGTTTTCGTTGTTTAGAGCAGGGTTCGTATACACAACAAAAGTACCGTACTCAATAAGTACCGTACTCAAAAAAGTACATTTTTCGTTTCGTACTGTACAAAATTACAAGTACCGTACATATTTTGTAACGCACCGACCGAAAAAAGCAAGTACGGTACAGCGCGTAACGCACCGACCGATAAAAATAAGTACCGAACTTTTTTGTGTTCAGCACTCGTACGTACTAAACAATTTTAGTTACGTACAATTAAGTACAAAATGGTTTTTAGTTAAGTACACGGAGTGCAAAACGAATTTAGTTACAGACTTTGTGAAAAGTGCACTGACTGAAGACCAATAAATTCGCAAAAAAAAAAACCAAGGAGGATAAAAATAACTGAAGACTTATTAAATCGTGAAAAAACCAAAGAGGATAAAAATAGTAATTATGAAAAACGTAATTGCCAACCAAGTGAAAAATCATGTCAGCATCAATGAATAGGCGCAATTCGCAGCCAAGGGGTCTCCATGGTAACAAAATCGCGAAATGCTTAAGAAATTGATTTTCAAAGCCACAAACTATCACACATAACTACATCGCCCTGTCTATGACATTACCAAACCGCGATTAATACCACGGCTGACCAAAGGTAAAGAACATTGCATTGGTTTTGACAATACTGAGCCCCGAACCATGGATGACCAACAATGAAGAACACAGATAGAGCATAAACCACGAACCATGGATGACCATTGTCCACCATTTTTGCTTGTAAATTTGTATAAAAGCCTGCCAGATGTAATGCATAAGCGTTATTCAAAAATAGTTCCAATTGTAATGAGTTCCCACAGGCAAACATTGCCCAAATTTTGATGACAATTTGAATAAAAAGCCGAAATCGCAGATTTTGCCGGACTCTCTTTTTATTTACAAGCAAAAATTGTGAAACTGATACGTTTTTTATGCTCTATCTAGGTCATCCATGGATCGGGGTTCAGTATTGTCAAAACCATGGCAATGTTTTTTACCTTTGGTCAGCCGTGATATTAATCGCGGTTCGGTATTATCATAAACAGGGCATTGCAGTTATGTGTAATAGTTTGTGGTCTTGAAAAACAGTTTCTTAAGCATTTCGTGGTTTTGTTACCATTGAGATCCCTTACCTGCGAATTGCGCCTACGCATTGATCCTGACATGATTTTTCACTATCTCCAAAGTAAAGTTTGTTGGGCATTATTAGATTTTTTGATCCTCTTTGGTATTTTTCCGCGATGTAATGATTTGTCAGTTACAGACAGTGGTTTGAAACAGTTTTTAAGATCTTAACTTTGTTCTTTTCTTTTGGTCATCCGCGGTATTAATCGCGGTTTGGTATTGTCATAGACAGGGCGATGTAGTTATGTGTGATAGTTTGTGGCTTTGAAAATCAATTTCTTAAGCATTTCGCGGTTTTGTTACCATGGAGACCCCTTGGCTGCGAATTGCGCCTATTCATTGATGCTGACATGATTTTTTACTTGATTCCCTGTTTTTTTTCGCGATTTAATAAGTCTTCAGTCATTTGTATCCTCTTTGGTTTGTTTTCCTGATTTAATAAATCTTCAGTCAGTGCCCTTATCACAAAGTCTGTAACTAAATTCGTTTTACACTCCGTGTACCCAACTAAATACCATTTTGTACCTAATTGTACGTAACTAAAATTGTTTAGTACGTGCGAGTGCTGAACACAAAAAAGTTCGGTACTTATTTTTATCGGTCGGTGCGTTACGACGCTGTACCGTACTTGCTTTTTTCGGTCGGTGCGTTACAAAATATGTACGGTACTTGTGATTTCGTACAGTACGAAACGAAAAATGTACCGTCCTTTTTTGAGTACGGTACTTGGATTTGTTCAGTACTTTTTGTGTACTAAACAAAAGTACGGTACTTTGAACGGTACTTTGAGAACCCTGGATTTTAGAGATAATTATAAAAAAAAAAACAACACCAATTTTGTATTTCATTCAACAATTTTCTTTATTCCTTATCGCTACTTGAACTTGAATTAGAGTACTCCTCTTCAACATCAGGTATAGTTTCTAAAAGATCTAAAGCTGATTTTGGCATTTAAAGTATTTTTTTTCCTGTCTCTTGAAATGCCTCGATACTAGAGGATCCGAGGTAATGAACATTCTATTCAGAACATCGAGGTTGCATTTTTTCCGACTGCATTTTCTCGAAAAATGTTCTCTGTAAAGCTTGAAATCTTTGTTTCGTCCTTCCTGGGCCTCGGTTAATTGACCAATTGGGAGCAATGCATAATTAATTATTTCCGGGCCATGAATAAAAAATTTATGCAAAAAGTACCAAGGGTACAAATTTACAAATGCCTAACAGTGTCCAAGACTATATTAATATCATAGTTGCATGAAACAACTAAATATAGGGTGCATTCTTTTAAGCAAATCGATGTCTATCTTAGTTATCTCGGCAGTCGATTCTGCGTTTTGAAAAAATACCCTAGCAGTGTTACCATTGTTACTACTGTAAAGGTAGTTTAATATTTCATGTACGTTGTTCAGACGTTCATCAGTTACGTTTTGAATTTAAATAGTTAAGACGTTGTTAAACACCGATAACTGCGCCTTTACCAACACTTTCGTGTGAGTAAAGACGCACGAACAAAATGCACAGTCAGTCGAACGTGTGATCAGTGCGAAGCAGACGTAACATTGTCGACCTAAGAACCATTGTAAACCAACTAACTTAACAAACCTGTAAATAAACCTGTACATACCTGCTTAAATTACTCTACGCATAGGTGTATTTATTGGATCACCCCGACACAGTTAACAACTTCAGAAGTGGGATTGTCCAGCAAAGCCTACAAGAAAAAAATCGTTTCGACATTGCTACGTGTATGTGTGTATGTGTATAGTGACGCTTCGAGAACATTCGACACAAAAGTCTGCACACAGGGAAAGAAAGAGACAAACGTACAATTGCCAAAATAGATACACAAAATTCTTAGAAAAAAATTTGCGTCGCACTAAAATTGAACCATGAAAAAAGACGAAATAATTGCGTGGCTTAACAGCAACCAAATTGAATTTAATGCGCAAGCATCATACAGACAATTGCGTAAATTGGCTATGGAAAAAGGAGCTGTACTAAGAGACCTGGATGAGGAAGCCAGTGAGGAGGCAAGCGTATCGGACTTGGCGGCGGAGGGCACAATGACGAAATTGATTCTGCACCCGGCTTCCACTCAGGCCCTAGTGGAACCATTGTCAAAGTTGGAGCTCGAAATAAATAAATTAAACATGCAGGAGGAGTCGTGCGCAGCCCCAGTGCAGCCTGAAATTAAGCTTCGGAACATTGAACTAGAAAAATCCATAACCCAAGCCGAGATTGAATTGCTGCAAAAGAAAAAAAATGTTAAGTGAATTACTTGGCCAAAGTAAGCGAAATTCCGCTGAGCTCAGTGACGTCATACAAGCCATGACACTTTACTCAGGAGCAGAAATGTACGATGCTCACAAGTGGATCAAGGATTTTGAGCGTGTTTGTAAATCGGTGGAGGATGATGACATGTTAAAGTTAAAATGTGTCCGTCGCCTTATGAAGCCAGGGTCGGAGGCTGAGCTATTTCTGCGTGTAGTGCTGTCTCCTACGAAACCTTCAAACAGAATTTTCTCCAAACCTTTGGCCACTCGTTCTCTGTGGTTGAAGTGATAAATCTCCTTAAGTCAACAGTGTTTGTACCCGAGAAAATGTCTATACTTGGTTACATATTACTTATTACTTATGGAGGAAATTGCGTCCCGAGCTGAAATTGAGGAGCTACAGACTGTACAGATGATCATAGAAGGGTTCCGTAACAATTCTCCAGATATTGGCATACTATACGCAGCAGAAACAATCGAGCAGTTGAAGCAGCGATTTCGTCGCTATCATCAGATGCGCACCAAGCAGTGTACCCATCCCCATCAGGAATACAGTACGTTGCTATAATTGTTCTGATTTTGGACACATGGCGATTGCTTGCCCAAAACCACAGCGAGCTAAGGGATCTTGCTTCAAATGTGGATCCCGACCAAAAATACAATCATCGCTGTAGCAGACGAATTTGGTAAAGATGAAATAAGTCAACATTCCTCTGAAGTAGGTGTTATTAATACGGTAAGAATTGCTTTCAACATGAATGGTTCTCCCAATATTGATTTGTGTTCTCTGTTTGACTCTGGCAGCGCCATTAGTTTAATCCAGCATTCCGCATTACCACAAAAACTAGATGAGAATGAACTCGAAAGAACGAATTTGAAGGGACTTGGAAATTTTCGTTTATGCACTTTTGGCAAAATATTGATCAACATTAATTTTCTTCAAATCACAAATGAATTGCTTATTTACGTTTTTCCAGATCATTACATTCCGTATCCGGTGTTACTTGGCAGAGATTTTCTTAATAAGTTCAAATTAAAATTATGTTTTATGAATGAGACTAAAGTCCCAAATATTGAAATTTCGGTGAATAAAGAAAAATTACAGATTTCAAACAGCGTTTTGCATTGTATTTACAGTGCAGTAAAGAATGATCACATTGATAAACACTGTGAGTTGTGTAAAAATGGGTCCCAGGAAAATTCCAAATTTTCAGATATTGCTATGGAAAATAGAAAAATTTCAGAATCTTTAGATATTATTATGATGCCTTCCGAGTCTTCTGCGTTCGTATTGGAAAATAGTGAAAAAGTAGAAAACTACTCAGGGTCTGAAGAGTTAATAACTGATTCAGAACAGTTTATTTTTGTATTGAACCGACGGATAGCAAAGAGTGTCAAATTGGTCCAAATTTATGTACAGAAGAACGAAAAATTGTTAATCAAGTTATCGACAGAAACTATTGGGATATGGATAATATACCAAAGATAGACCATCAGTACGAAATGAAAATTAAGATGAAATATGAAGCCCCAGTGTCATCTGCACCACGCATACTGTCGTATCACGAAACGGAAAAAATAATTGAGGATTTATTGAAAAAAGGTCATATAAGACCCAGCTCTTCACCCTATTCATCTGCAATTGTGCTAGTAAAAAAGAAGGAACGGGAAAAAAGAATGTGTTTTGACTATAGGCCGATTAATAAAATGACTGTGAGAGATGGGTACCCATTGGCAAGAATCGATGACTGTTTAGAAAAGCTGGAGGGAAACAGCTACTTTAGTATATTGGACCTAAAAAGTGGTTACCACCAGATTAACGTTGCTGAAGATTCAATAAAATACACTGCATTTGTTATGCACAACGGACAGTTTGAATTTCTGAAAATGCCATTTGGATTGAAAAATGGCCCGGCAGTGTTTCAACGTTTCATTCAATTTGTGCTTCAGCCAATAATAAAAGAAGGAAATGTTGCTGTATATATGGATGATATTGCGATAGGAACGAAATCATTCGAAGAACATGTGGTTCTACTCCAGCGAGTGCTAAGAAGGTTAGCCGAATTCCGTTTAGAGTTAAAGATAAGTAAATGCAAATTTGAATTCTCGGAAATTGACTTCCTTGTCTTCACAGCCTCTAAGAAAGACCATGGTATGGTCAACATACGTTAGCGATTCAGCATTTACCTATCCCAAAGAGTGCAAGAGATGTAGAGAAATGTTTGGGTCTGTTTTCGTATTTCAGACGATTTATTCCATCGTTTTCAAGCTTAGCGAAACCCCTCAAAAACTTGACAAAGCCTGGAGTTCTGTTTGAATTTAGCCAGGAGTGCCTACGAACGTTTAAATTATTTTGTAAGACCTTGTCATCAGAGCCCATTCTAGCTTTATACAGTCCGGAAAGGGAAACGGAATTACATTGTGATGCAAGTATAAATGGGTTTGGGGGAATCCTTTTTCAAAAACAGGATGACAAGAAATTCCACCCGATTGCATATTTCTCGCGGGCAGCTACACCTGCAGATTCACGATACCATAGTTTTGAGTTGGAGACATTGGCAATCATTTATTCTTTAAACAAGTTCAGTATATATTTAGAAAGAATTCCATTCAAAATATTTACAGATTGTAATTCATTGGCACTTACGTTAAATAGGAAAAGTATAAATGCGAGAATAGCCAGATGGGCCTTAGAATTGGAAAACTATGGGGCGTGTTCCGAATTCCGACTCGATTTTCGTGTAAAGGCCTGTATCCAGCACTGCGGAAAATTCCTGTCAGGAATTTGCTAATTATTTCTTGTGTGTGGAACATAACTAAGACAGTGTGACCATGCAACGAAGAGGTGGAAGGTCACTCTGATCAATCAGCTGTTTGGCACTGTTAACTTTTTGAATTTAAATAAATTTAAAATATAAATAATATTTTCTGAATAAAGCATGCTGCTCGGAGTATGTGCTAAACATTTTATATATACTTGGGGATAAAAACCAAAGGGCATGACACTTTACAGTATGTCCGGGATGGCACAAAACATCACTGCAGTATTTTGTTATCTGCACAACTTTATAATGCTATTATCCCCAAAGTAGTATGACTTCTTGGTTGGTCGCCAATCAAATAAGGTCTTTCATGGTCGGATACAAGATTTACGAAACACATTCGCATTTACATTAAGGATTTTGTCATCTTAGTGGTCTTGGCTTTGGTAGAAGGGCGAACCGGAACATAGCCGTTAATCGTTCAAAGAGTCAACACGATTGCCATGAGACCCTGAAAAGTAGATTGAGTGCGACTCCTGGGATTAAGAGATCCATATAGTCATCTATGTGGTGCCCCTGGTATGAGAGGCATAGAACTACATATGTACATATACATACATATACCGCGGTGTAAACATCAGCAGATATCATGACCAATTGGTGCACCACTCTAATAAATTTGCCTATGATCTGTCGACACACAGATTATAAGGCATCTTCATGGACAGCATCTCTCCGACCGTGTTGTGTCTATGCAAAGCATCCCTCTGGCGGTTTCATCAATTTGGCATAAGTGTGCCCTTGGCACCCTCTATTAATCTTCCTCTAATCCTCTAATCACGCTGATGGTTCCCCAACCAGATTACAGCTCAAAACAAATAAATAAAAGAGCATTCCCCCCAAAATTTTCGCTCATCACATCCAAAATAATTGTTGACAATATATTCCTGCGCTGTGTGTCAGCTGTTCTCGCCATCCACACACGCTATCGATATGCCAACTATCGATAAGAAAATGTGGATTACGTTCATGTTGCTGGATACACAAGCAACGAAAACGCAAACTAAAAATTCCTGCCACAGTTTTTTTTATATGAAGTTTGACAGGAATTTTTAGTTTCCGCGGTGCTGGATACCCGGCTTAAACATGTAAATTTCGAATGCAATTTATATAAATTTAAACGTAAGTGTCAAGTTAATTTGAGGCTACTAGATCCCGTCGTAATTTTCTCTCGATTTAAATTCATTTGGGATTAAGCAATCGGTTTCAGCTGCTGCCACAATTCCGAGTTTTGTTATACCTAATCTAGTAGCCGCAGGTATATTTGTCGCCTTCTATTCTACGTTTTCAAATTTGACTGCAAAATACTAAAGTTTACACGAAAATCGAGTCGAAATTCGGAACAGACCCGAATAACTGTACAATCCAACATCGAAGTGGTAAATACATGAATCACGTAGACACATTAAGTAGATGCTTTGAGCCAGTAGTAAACGTCAAGAGCCCAAGCCATTTGAAACAAATAGTTTCCGTAATTGATGAGGATAACACAAATTTTCAGTTGCAAGTCACCCAAAACAGAGATAAATGCATAGCACGCTTAAAGGACAAATTGGAATTGGGACCAGTAAAGGATTATGTACTCGATGATGGATTAATATATAGAGAAATGAAAAATGGATCGTTGTTATTGTATGTGCCTTCTGAAATGGAAATGAACATTATAAGGTCTGTACATGAAAAATTATGTCACATGGGAGTCGAAAAATGTATTACGGAGATTAAGCGTCATTATTGGTTTCCAAATATGGAGAGCAAGGTTGATCACTTTATAAAAAAACTGCTTAAAGTGTGTTATGTTTACTATTCCAAGACATTCAACTAGTCGCGCATTGCATAATATTCCGAAGAAACCTATTCCGTTTGACACGTTACATATTGATCATTTTGGTCCCCTTCCGGCTATAGCATCAAAAAAGAAACACATATTTGCCATAGTAGATTCGTTTACAAAATATGTTAAACTATATTCGGTAAATTCAACAAGTACAAAAGAAGTGAATATATGTTTACGTAAATATTTTGAAAGTTACAGTCGTCCAAAAAGAATTTTAAGCGATAGAGGCAGTTGTTTTACCTCAATGGAATTTTCAGCCTTTTTGGTAGAAAACAATATTGAACATGTCAAAGTAGCGACGGCGTCCCCTCAAGCAAATGGCCAAATTGAACGAATCAATAGAGTTTTGAAAACAATGTTTGCAAAAATTACAGAGCTGATTCAACATTCAGATTGGTGTAAATTGTTAAACAAAGTAGAATATGCCATTAATAATTCTGTTTAGTCAACCACAAAGCAAACCCCATCAATGTTGCTATTTGGTGTACATCAAAGAGGATGTGAAATTGATGTGCTTAGTGAGTATCTGGATGACAAAAATGAGAAATGTAGTGATTTGGAAGACTTACGCAAAACAGCTGGAGAAAAAATCCAAGACTCCCAAAAGAAAAGAGCTGAGGCACATTGCCGTAAAAATAAACCTCATGTTAGCTTCTCGGAGGGAGATTTTGTGGTGGTGCGAAATGTAGACACAGTAATAGGAACAAACAAGAAGTTTATTCCAAACTATAAAGGACCTTATGTCATAAAGAAAATATTACCAAATGACAGATATGTTGTATCAGATATCGAAAATTGCCAGATTACACAAATGCCCTATGATGGAATAATTGAAGCATGTAGAATAAGAAAATGGGCTGATTGGAGAGAGCCTGTTGAGAGCGATTCAATAGACAAATTATAATACATAAACAAAAGATAATTAAAACTTACACTAATACATAAAATTAGAGATATAATACATTAAGTAATAATTTTTAAGTTATATAAAAATAAGAGAAGTCCGTTGTCAACTTATGTATATTACCTTAAATTGATGTTCTCACTTTATAGCACTATTGATCGGGACGATCAAAAAAGTCAGGATGGCCGAGTTGTAAAGGTAGTTTAATATTTCATCTACGTTGTTCAGACGTTCATCGTTTTGAATTTAAATGGTTAAGACGTTGTTAAATACCGATAACTGCGCCTTTACCAACACTTTCGTGTGAGTAAAGACGCACGAACAAAATACACAGTCAGTCGAACGTGTGATCAGTGCGAAGCAGACCTTACATTGTCGACCTAAGAACCATTGTAAACCAACTAACTTAACAAACCTGTAAATAAACCTGTACATACCTACTTAAATTACTCTACGCATAGGTGTATTTGTTGGATCACCCCGACACAGTTAACACTACTTACAAATCCAGGTTTCGGGAAATCAATAAGTAAGCCTAGGTTTTCCTTGAATTCGTTCCGAACTTGATTTTTTGTTTGGGCAACAATTTCTTTGTCCTCTACCGATCTGGCTTGCCACCTTCTTATAGGCATTTCACGTCAGGCAATAACATTACTAAATTAAACACTGCCTGCTTTATTTTCCATGGTTGTTTATAGAAAAGAATTTTTAAATTTAGTCTACTCCCAAATATCCAGAAAGTAAACAAACAAAACAGATGCTAGAACAGCTGATTAATGACATTCATACAATTAAAAAAAAATGTAGTTTTTCGGACCTTTTTCCAAAAATTAAAAAAAAATATTTTGTATGAAATTGTTATTTATACTAATGAACTAAGAATAGTCCAAAGTAATACTTCCAATCGCCACATATCCGCATAAAAGTTTCATATATATGAAAAACGATTGCGAACATACATTAAATGCCAATTTTATGAATTCCTTAAAATCGAGTTCGAAAGGTGAACTTTAAATGCGTGTTGTGGGAGAACCAAATATGCTATATATATTTTTAAATTTGAATCATCTTTTAAGTTGCATTTAAACTTTTTTCAATATATAAAAAAAAAAAAATTTTGGCGCGGAATTTGCTCTGGTCGCCTCAATGTGCGGCGGAGATATGTCGTTTGTAACTCGGCGGAGATATGTCGTTTTGAAGAGTCATATCTCCGCGCGGAGTTATGTCGTTTTAAAGCGTCATATCACCGCGCGGAGATATGTCGTTTGTAACGCGGCGGAGTTATGTCGTTTCAAAACGACATACCTCCGCGCGGAGATATGTCGTTCTTAACATGGCGGAGATATGACGTTTTAAAACGACATACCCCGCGCGGAGTTAAGTCGTTTGTAACACGGCGGAGATATGACGTTCTAAAATATGACGTTTTTGCAGTACCACCCACACAAGTAAGTGTTGAGGTTTTATTTTCAGGAGTAATACTTGCAATGACGCTTACTTTGACAGTGAAACTCCAATTGATATTATGTAGGAGATATAACGTTTTTTCCAAATTGAGGGGACGGGAGGGGGCGTGGCCAACATTTGAAACAACCTTGATCTGCAGATAAAAGAAGCATTTGTCCCATACATGTCAAAAATCTATCTCTTACCATCTCTGCGATCTAGGTGTTCATACAGACAGACGGACGGACGGACGGACGGACAAACGGACATGTCTATATCGACTCGGCTGTTGATGCTGATCAAGAATAAGGCATAACTCAAAAAACCATTTGAGAAAAACGCGTTTAAAGTTCCAAGGGTTTAAACCGAAAAGGTTCTTTTAGTTTGAACAGTAAAATATTAAAAAGAAAACCCGCCGCGACTCGTCCGCGTGTCAGTTTAATAGACAACCAGGAAGAATACTTTTGTTTATCAGCAAAAGCCCGTCACGCTGCCGCGCCGTCAACAGTATAGAGTCAACGCACACCCACTTCAGGCCCACATCCCACCCACTCCCCCACACCGCCACATCACACCCACTTGCACCACAGCCACCCACATTCCACACACTCCACCCCTCGTCCACTTCCCGCCCAAACCACCCACTTCCCATTTACTCACCCACATCCCCCATACCCCCAATCCCACCCACATCCCACCACATCCCATCTACTACCGACACATTCCACCCACTTCCATTTCCATCCCACCCACTTCACACCTACATACCAACCACTCCCGCCCACATCCCACCCACTTTCCGCCCACTTCCCACCTACATCCCACCCACACTTACCCACTGCCCACAGACAACGCGTACATGCTTACAACATGTTTTGTTATGTGTAATTTGAAAATGAGTTGACGCTAATCCCCGGCAACTATAGTTTCGCCCATACAACCTTGACCACCCACTTCCACCCAATTCGGAAGATTGGTATGCAGTTATGGTCGAATTTTCTAGATCTTGAAAAGAGTTTGAACTTACGGATAATAAGCAAAAAGTTTCATACAACAGTTTTCCGCGAATTTTTCCACTTTGGGGATAAATTTTCCAAAATTTGAAAGTCACTTTTTATTTTTGTTATAGTAAATTTGAAAAGAGTTTGGAGCTAGTCGCTGGCAACTTAAGTTCGCCCAACAATCTTGACCACCCACTTTCCACCCAATGGGGGTGAATTTTCGGAAGATTGGTAAGTTGTTGTGAATTTTCAATAGATCTTTGAAAAGAGTTTGAGCTGAGAATGAAAAACAAAAACCGCGAATGTTCCACAGGGAACGCTGTCGAACGGGATTAAAAGATCTATGTCCGTCGGCTTAGCACCCCACCAATTTTCACCCAAATTGTTCGTTCTTGAGTTATAGGGTGAACAAACGACTTTCTTTAATATAAGATTTAAAAGCTTATAATAAAACTTGAAAAAGACGTTTTAACAAAAGTCGAGTAGATTGTGTCATATCGACTGCAGGACAACTGAGATATGACGCTCTTCAAACATGAAAAGAACCGTAAAAAATATTTCGACAAATTTGATCTCACGGAAAAGTATCAGAGATATCAATATGAAAATTTTACACAAAAAGTACACAATACAGCAAATATTTCTGCATCAATAAGTCAAAAATCGTATTTTTTGAGTTATGCCAGTATTGAAGTAAGTGAGCGATATATACTTTATATGGTCGGAAATGATTCCTTCTGCCTGTTCTATATACTTGCACGACTTTAGTACACCCTTTTTACTCTACGAGTAACGGGTATAAAAATCTTGCCTAGCAGAAGAGAAGGTACAGCCGTTATTCGAAAAGATTGTTCTTGTATGTTCTTGGTGTACCCTGGATAAAATTTTTATAACAAGTTGATTTTATTTTTTAGATTCATGGACAGGAAATCGAAGAAATGGCCACTGCGCTTTGCATTATTAATGAATCTCAGATTGCTCCACGGAGTCGGAATGTATGTTCACCAAAGCTGGAATCATAGTCTCGGACAGGTGCGCATCTTTAAAACCAAGTATCGTCGATATGCTGTTACTTACTAATAGAAACCAATGGCTGTCGAAGTAATTTTATTATACTATGATTATCTCATCACTCCAAGTATTACATGAAGTGATATGGGTACCGTTAAAAAGAAACTAAATTAGATTTTTATTGTTACAAAATATTTATATTATTATTCCTTTATGTTACAGAAAAAGTTTTTATTATGTCCTAAGAATTTATTATAGACATAATTAAAAACGATTTTAACGATAAAGATCGGATGAGCGGTTCTCAAGTAAAGAGCAAAAAAAATTACTTACGAACCGTTTTTCCAATCTTAATCATTTCTTCGTCAAATCGGTATATACAGAAGCAAATTTTATTTTGGAAATGTAAGCAAAATTATTTTTCTGGATAGGTTGCATCAAATGAAATAAATATTTTATTTTTTTAATGTTAAAATGGCGTTTTGATAATTCATTGCAAAACCAACCGAATGTTGACAATCAAACTACTACAAACTACTGAACATCAGCTGGCGCCGTCCACATATAGTAGAAATGTTTCCTTCTCCTTGTTACATACTGTGCACAAACTTAATATACTTTGTGTACCTTCGGTAAAGAGGAAAAAAGTTTATAAAATTCATGGAATGGCGAATTTATTATGAATTTCTAAATTAATTTAAAGCCCATAATCGGTAGGCCTGGTCGAATCATTAAATAATCAATTCTACTTTAATCTTTATATTATATGTGCAAAAATTTAAATTTTTATTTTTTGCCAAAAAATAAAAACCCCTAAAACTCATTTCCCAAAGTTATTGTAAAACGCCTCACCTCACCCCGCCCCCCTCGGAAAAGCACGAGCGATAAAATTGAGCCATTAATTAAACCTTTACTACACAACCATTTATTGTGATTTCAATTCCCTCCAATCTTGAAGAGACTGCCAGATAATTGGCAAACCAAATTTGGCATTCTGGCACGTTGTATGAATGTACTTAAAGTATCCTTTTGTATTAGTCTACAAGAAACATTAGTAAGGCTGAAATTGTACAATGCTTAAAATAAAATGTCGGTGAAATGGGAATAAACGCAGTGCTCGTGGAAAAATTCAAAACGAATCTGTCAAAGTGTCTAGTGAAATGAAACTAAGCATTTCAACAGTTCGTTTTCATCAGTTGTTTGATACACACCGAAATCTAGTAAAAATATTTTTAAACTCTCAAAGTTTTTTTTATAAATTTGTGTAAACATGTGCGAGTCTGACTGTTGCACTGATCGAACTGCAACCCTCTTTTTGGGGTACTGGAACTTCGTAATTGGTCTCTTGGCATTCTTACAAGGTGTGCTTGTAATTGGAAGAGGTGGTGCAATTGGCGGTGGACCCGAAAACATAG
The DNA here is from genome assembly GCA_018904275.1 of Lordiphosa clarofinis. Taxonomy (NCBI): domain Eukaryota; kingdom Metazoa; phylum Arthropoda; class Insecta; order Diptera; family Drosophilidae; genus Lordiphosa; species Lordiphosa clarofinis. Next base: position 70,415 of record JAEIGQ010000288.1, on the reverse strand, counting down.
TTTTTTTGGTCCTGGCGTTTCCATTTGCCATCGCAGCAGGGCTTTTCTTAATTTCTGGTGTGCTTATACTACTTGGATTCTATAAGGTAAGCTAAATGTACTATTTAGATGCTCTGATTAACACAATTAATTTACCATTTAGAATAAGAAGAAGGTTTTTTATGTGGGATTGGTTTTAAGCTATATTTATCCCTGGATGTGCGTTATTACCGTACTTCTGCCAAGTAAGTTCTGCAAATTTTACAAGCGTGCACATTTCTTTTCAATCATTTTTAATTTTTGAACAATTTTGTCGCTGGCAATTTGAATTTAATTTCATTAACAAAGACCAAATCGGCAAACTAGCCGAGCGCGTTGCATCCCTGCCTAAAACCAAAAAACTGCTCTTCACTTTTCCTTATACTCTGTTTAATCCAGACTGAAGCATAAAGCACAGTTATTCTTGATCAGCATCAGCAGCCGACTGAAGCTACCGATAAAGCAGTGATTTTGGTGCAGGTTATTTTATGTATTAGTTAGCAGCTCTTGTTTCAAGATATGAAAAAGTCGACTTTTGGCACTCTGGCAGGCCACAGCATATTTATCTAATTTATAACTATTGCGATAAGTACATATCAATGAAATTTAAAATATTTAGAGGAGGTTTCAAAGAAGATTTTCGATTTATATTTTACATTTTTATACCGTGCTCCGTTTTTTTCGCTCTGATAGAAAAATCATGATTATGATTAAATATATGAAAGTATACTCTTAAAAGAAAAATTTTAAAGGAGAAAATAATTTAACTCATTTAAGAACTGTGAAAAGGCTATTTTCCAAATATAATTTATCATTACATTAAACATTTAACAATTTATCGAACAAGCTTTACAGTCTATACAGATTAATACAATATTTCCTCCCATAAATTAAAATATCTCTAAAAGCATCTTTGCCAAAAAATTATAAACATAAAAATCAAAAATAAATAAAAAAATTAAATTTTAAAAAAAATAAAATTGTAAAAATTTATTTTTTGAATAATAGTGAATAAATATATGCCATCCCTCATCGTCATTTTCCTGGGTAATTCACGTTTTCTATTAACATGTTAGATTTTCTCTCTTAAAATTAATCAAAGCTAAAGTGCATAATTCAATAAATATTTCCCCTACCTTTCTGGAAGGCTGGCTAAGCCCGATTGATAAATCTTTGTTCAAAACTTCAAGTATTAAAAATGTAAGCGAGAAAATTATAAAAAAATTATTTAGTTATTGAAAAGTTCGCTTGTGTATGAACCAAGAAAAATTCTCTGTCATGATCAATTTTTATTCCCTTAGTAATACAATGTGTTTTTGCTAAGAAGGCATGTAGATATTATAAATCTAATAGCTGGTAAACAAACGCCGCACTAGGTAAGTAAACCTTATACCTTTGGGGGAGAAATATGTATCTTTTATATATCTAAGAAAATTCGTTAAGTAACAGAAGAAAAAAGAGAATAGTCAACTTGGGCTCGTCCGTATGGACTTCGGACCTATGCAGCTACCATTATTTATATATTATATTTAAAAGTTGTAAATGATTTTCGTTCAACAATTTAGTTTTTCGCTTTGAACAATGTTAATTTTCTGATGAAGATGAAAAGCAATCTTTAAAAACCTCCACTTAAAAGAATTTAACAACGTCGCATCTGTTCCTACAACACAATTATCAGTCTCGCGCACTTTTTCTACCTATAAAATAACAGATTGCTGGTTGCGATTCGTATTGTTCGTATAGGAAATCACAGTGTTAAGGGCGAGACGGCCATATTCCCAAATGCACTCAGAGAGTGTAATTAAGAGCGAACAGCTGACTAATTTCTAACAGAAGCGATGTCAACTGCGCAACCGTCTATATATTTAAGTTTTTTGATTCTTTTAAAACAAGACGCTAATACACCACAAAGAGAATAGTCAACTTTACAGCTGTTTCAAGAACCTCACGGTTCTGTCATAAGCAGGCTTTGCATATCTTTTGCAAGTCGGCAGAGGCCATGGCTGTGACTCTGACTACTAAACGAACCCTTTTCTTCTTTGTTTTTGCTCCGGCTCAGGTTCGGTTCGGACTTCTCAAAAATTCCGGAGTCTCCGACTCTGGAGCGGTTCAACTCCAAACAGGTTTGCAGCCCTGTTTTAGATACTATTAAATATGCTGCAATGTTGGAGAAACATTGAAATAGTTTCGATGATGGTTATACTAACACTAGCAAGTACAGAGCATGGTCATTGATTTGGAAAAAGAAAGACACAAATTCGGAGCAGATTGCCAGTAAATAAAATGTGATTAAAACCTGTTCACCAGGGCTCAATACCGGAACCGTTAACCGAAATAAACCGTTTTAAGCGCATGTGGTTCCACTATGGCTACCTGTGTCTCTGGAACGATTTCAACTACCGGTGGTGCATCTTCAGCTGGTGCCGGAACCGGAACTGAAACAGCTACAAAATTTTTTTTGAGAACCGAATACCGTTTACCGTTATTATTGAAACCGATAGTACCGGAACGAAACGGAAACGAAACCGAAACGTTGGTACCGATACAGTTTTTTCCCATCATCTGCTCCAATTTTGCGGCTCCATATAACAACTTTCTTCTGCGTCGTAAAGTAGGGGACTCAGTTCGCAGAATTGTACGCATATTAACACCAGCTGAGGTGGCCACAACTTTTTTGTCCCCTTGAAGTTCGACTGAGCATCGAACATATATTTGGACCCTAGATAAATCTTAACGCTAAGTACTGAGAAGGTAGCTGAGAAATCATTGCTTTATGATGAATGCAGTTTTCATACAAGTTTATCTGAAAGCGCCGACGAAGTTGATATTGCAGGAAACGAAACTTGATCGAGACCATGAAAAAGTTCTTAACTTGTGATTAGAGTTTTCTACAAAATTCCCAGAATTGTACGAGATTTTAAAAGAAGGCTTTCTGATCCAGCTACGCAGTTTAGCGTTAATCTCATGACCTGGGTCTAGGATGGTGCAGTCAAATTATATTTGGTAGTAATTTTTAAACAGATTTCTTAATAACCAACAAATCGTGAAAACCATAAATTAAATATAATATTCGAGCATATATATAGTAATAAGAAATATAAAATAGTTTTTCTAATTTTACTTTGACTTTAAAACCACACATTTTGTGTTGCAATTTTATTCGTTTTATTACACTGAAATAAAATGATTTAGACTTATTTTAGAAAATAAAAATCCGGGTACCGAATCGAAACCGAAAACCGAAATTAATTGAAAACCGAAATAACACCTTTATCCGAAACATTCATTTCGGGACGTACCGGTACCGGAACCGGTACCGAAATTCGTTTCGGGATTAAGCCCTGCTGTCCACAATGTTCCAAAGTAAAGTGTATGATGCTTCTGGTAGTTGGTGTTGAGGTGCGTGGGAACTTGGAATCATTTTCGCATTTTTCTGCGTTTCTGTATAAGGGCACTCAAAACTCCTTCGGTTGCGAAATCCTCATTTCGAAATACTTACTTTTGCCTTTGTTACTTCCTTCTCAATATCGCGTTGAATTACTCCAATAAGCGTGTAGTCCTCATAATGCTTATGCATTTGCGTATGTGTATAGTCTTACATTAAGAGGCGGTCCAGCAGCCCCTGCGGACTTACCCCATATCTCCATTCCATCTTAAATTTTCCATAGAAGAGAATTTAATTTTTCTAAGTCGGCCTTCTCGAGGCCATCAAACCTCAAAATATCTAATTTTGGATTTTTTACATATTGTCTATAAAATATACATAATTTTTTGAGCCATGTTGTGATGGAACTAGACAAAAAATTACTTTTCATATAAGGCAGGTACGGTCTAGTGTACATAATAGAGGTTCTACGATATCGATGACAGTGAATTGAAGGAAAGCCCTTGAAGATGGCATGTGACGGCCATTTGTTGTGAGGGCTTATAATATAAAGTTAGATATTGTCCTAGCTCAAATCCGGATCCATTTCCTGGGAACTCTCTAAATATCAGCACAATTTCAGCGATGCTGAGCTTGTAGCTAGTTAGATGTGGTTGGTGTGAAGGAGCTTGTATAGGTTGAATTAGCATCTCAGTTAAATTTTTCAATAGGCTGGAGTTATTAAGTTAGTGGGCTAATATTCTCAATGTGTTAGTTCCTTCTTTACGTAGAATATAAATATATATAAATGTAAAATTTTATATGACATCCATCTAAAGTTATCTTCTTTCCTAGCTTCCTCTACCAATATAACTAAAAACCAATATGCAGCTGCAAAAAACAATAGATGATATCCCTACTAATGTCAAACTTCTCGAGTAACTCGCTATCAACGATCTAAATTGTAAAACCTTTTAAGGTTCTGTTGCCGCCCATTAACCTTACAATTATCAACACAATATCAATAGCCCCGTCAGCAGTCCTAAACCATGTCTACAGATGAATTTGTAATATGATGCAAGATATTCATGCCCTTCCTAGCAGGTAAGTTATTTCAGGTTCCTTCTACACACCTTTCTAACACAATACACTCGACTCGGCAGGCACCTATGCACAAATTTTCACTTTTCCTAAGCTATGGGACCAAATTGCTAGAGCAGGTGGAAAGGATTAGTAATTGTTATGCTACATCAGCTGTTTCTCCTCGACGATTGTTTAAAAGCAAATGAAACTTTAAGACGCAAGACTGGATTATGGCCGAAGTACAATTGCAACCGCCTCAATATCGTATCAAACAGGATTAGTGAGGTGCCATTAAAGTTCATCCGCCGATCAAACTCTGCTTACCGATAGCTATCTATGGTTTGCGCTTTTGCCTTCCAGTCTACCAAAGAACTTCCATGTCCATCTGCATATTTCCTTGGAATTTGGGTGAACCCACAGCGATTGAGTTATATGATATTGCCTCAAAATTATTTTTAATTAGGACTGGTTTGGTATTACTGCCCGCTTAAGTGGCATAGACAAAATTTTGTATAAATTGTTAATTTAGAGTTTAAAATAAATATTGTAATATATGAGCCTTTCAAAAACTGCAATGCAACATCGTTTACCTATACATTTTTAGCTTGTTTCTGTCCTCTTTTTAAATGTCACGTTCGACATTAAAAAATATCATTTATTATCAGTGTGTCGTAAGTCAAAGAAGTAAATGCGCCAACAATTTAGCACAAATAGAGCTTAAAGTAAGCAACTAAAAATAAAACACACAAATGATATAAATATTTGGTTTGTTATTGAGTTGTTTAAATTTGGTCACGTTCGACATCGTATGTGTACAAATTTTTGACTAAAAACAGTTCTTACATATCAATATTTTTTATAGGCGTCTAAAGCGTTGAGACAGTCTTTATAAAATTCTTACAGTATGTTCAAGTCGTTCAGGAACTGTTATGGATTATGTTCTAACTCTGTGAACCGGTTCGTAAGCTCCTCACAAGTAATCAGCCAAAAGACCCATTTCTACTGAAACTATAACACAGTGCGACAAATTTCAACTTTTTTTTAAGACTACCAAACTACACTATGCGGAATCGATAGAGCTACCCGAACTGAGTAAAACCCAATTAGCGTTAGGCTAGATTGGTAGCACTTTTCTTTTTTTGGACCCTCAAATTGGGTGTGACAACAAAAAAAATGGTGTCATTAGTTTTGGGCAAACAGCTCAGTCAGTTTTGGTGATAACTGCAAACTGTCTTCAGCAAAGTTGTAGCTGACAGTCCGCAAAATTAATTTGGTTTTCAAAGGTTTTTAAAAAACTGATGTTTTCAGGGAGTATTTCTTCAAAAACTTTTTTCAAAAACATATTTTTATACCCGTTATTCGTAGAGTAAAAAGGGTATACTAAAGTCGTGCAAATGTATGTAACAGGCAGAAGGAATCATTTCCGACCATATAAAGTATATATATTCTTGATCAGCATCAACAGCCGAGTCGATATTGCCATGTCCGTCTAAATTGCTTAATTATCAGATAACTAAATGCTAAAAATCAGATGAACGGTTCTCAATTTATGAGCAAAAATGTAAAAAATAGCCGAGTTAAAAAAGTGTTGCATACTTTTCAGATGTTCATCCTCGGGAACGCAGGAACACTGTTAAACATGTTTTTTTATGAGTAACGGGTATATCGAAGTCGGTTGGAGCCGACTTTAACTTGCGTACTCGTTTTTTTTATACTCTGTACCAAAGGTACATAGAGTATATTAAGTTTGTGCAAAAGTATGTAACAGGGAGAAGGAATCATTTTCGACCATATAAAGTATATATATTCTTGATCAGCATCAACAGCCGAGTCGATATAGCCATGTCCGTCTGTCTGTCTGTCCGTCCGTATGAACAAACAGATCTCAGAGATGGTAAGAGATAGAAGTTTGACATGTATGGGACAAATGCTTCTTATACAAGCAGGCAGATCAAGTTTATTTTCGATATTTGCCACGCGCCCTCCCGCCCCAGCAATTTGGAAAAAACGTTATATCTCCTACAGTTTTGAAGATAGATGATTTGTGATTTCTGAAGATAGTTAGTAATTAGCAAAATGTATCGATTTGCCAAAGAAATGAAAAAAGTCGGATAAGCGGCTCTCAAGTTTTGAGCAAATAAATAAACAACCCTTCCCCCACCCACTCCCACCCTTAGAGAGAGAGAGGGAACTAGAGATGAGCTCAGCACCAACATTGCGATCAGCTTCTGTTCCAAGTACAAAAAATGTTATAGTCGGGCTAGACCGACTTTCTCACTTGTTTTTTTTTCGCGATTTAATGTCTTCACTCATTTTATCCTCTTTGGGTTTTTTTTCTCCATTTAATAAGTCTTCAGTCAGTGTTTAAATACCTCACCTATAACAAGGTCTGTAACTAAATTCGTTTTACACTCCGTGTACTCAACTAAAAATCATTTTGTACTTAATTGTACTTTACTAAAATTGTTTAGTACGTACGAAGGCTGAACACAGAATAGTTCGGTACTTATTGTTATCGTTCGGTGCGTTACGACGCTGTACCGTACTTGCTTTTTTCTGACGGTGCGTTACAAATTATTTACCGTATTTGTGATTTCTTACAGTACGAAGCGAAAAATATACCGTACTTATATCTTTCTGAGTACCGTACTTGGTTTTGTTCAGTACTTTTTGTGTACTAAACATAAGTACGGTACTTTGTACGGTACTTTGAGAACCCTAATTTAAGTGCAATATGTCATGTCGGATATGTCCTGATAAAATCTTTCCCCATGATTATCACTTGTGTCAGCTACGCGGTCGGAAAAGAAATACAATTTATATTAAAAAAAAAAAAAAAAAATATAAAAAAAAAATTATAAAAAAAATTAATATAAAAAAAAAAAAAAAAAAAAAAAAAAAAAAAAAAAAAAAAAAAAAAAAAAAAAAAAAAAAAAAAAAAAAAAAAAAAAAAAAAAAAAAAAATTATAAAAAAATATTAAAAAATTAAAAAAAAAAAAAAAAAAAAAAAAAAAAAAAAAAAAAAAAAAAAAAAAAAAAAAAAAAAAACACAAAAACAAAAAAAAAAAAAAAAAAAAAAAAAAAAAAAAAAAAAAAAAAAAAAAAAAAAAAGGGGAAAGAATTGTTTTTTTTTTTTTTTAAATAAAAAAAAAAAAATCAACACAAAAAAGGGGGGGGGAAAAAACCAAAAAAGAAAATTTTTGGATGTGAAAATTGGATTTGGGTTGGGATTTTGGTGGGGGGGGGTTTGGGGGGGCCCCGATTATGTCTATTTTTTATCACATATTTCATATCATTTCTCGAAAGGTTTAGAACTTCTTAGAAACAGGTGGCTTGGCTTGCGGTGTACTGTGCCCTCAAAGAAATTCACTAAAAACTCTCAACTGAAATTCACGTCTCCTATTCAATACCATTTAAAGTCTTCAAGCCCCATCTTCTTTCATTAATCTGCGTATTTGCGGCACTGCTTTATTGCTCGTCCATCCGAAGGAAGTGATTTGACAGGGACAATGAATGGCATCCTTAGGATCTTTTTTCTTTCTTTCTTTCTTTCACGCACTTTCACCACTAATAACAACTTCTGTTCAAATTACAGCCTTCTATCTCTTACCGTTTGGGCTGTGCGATGATTGTAATTTGGACAGGAATTTCTGTTAGTGGTGAAAGTGCGTACTAAGACTGGGTTTTGAAAATTCCACTAGGAAAAGAGCGGAAAAGCTTGGATAGGAAAAACTTCATTTTTTATCTGATTGACTTGAAACTTGGTTTCTTAACATAGAACGCGAAATAATTTGACACGTGTTTTCCCGAGTTCGGAAAATCCGCCCACGAGGAAAGTGGCCGGAAAATTCTTCATCATTCGATTGGCGGTAAGTAGGCGGAAAGTGGGTGGGTGAAGGGGAAACCCAGCAGCAAAGACGAAACGTGGAAGAAAAATTCTAGAAAAACTTTAATTTCCAGCCTTAAGCCCCATACGGAGTACGACGAAAAATTCGTTTCGATACAGTATTTCATATAATTAGAAACACCTTGGCTTTGCTTTGATGCTCATGTGCCGTTAGATAGTGTTTCTATTTATGTGAGATACTGTATCGAAACGAATTTTTCATCGTACTCCGTATGGGGCTTTAGTAAAGTTCGATTTTTGGGTTGAAGGAGATATACGAAGCGCTACGGGATATTTGCTAAAAGCAGAAAAATAAAAACCAGAAATATATTTTTAGTCCACCCACTTAAATGCCGGGCTGAAAGGGTTAATATGTCTTTGCTAATTAATCGAATGGACGCTAAACCAGTGCCCGCTCTTTTTCTATACCGATATTCAAAAAATAAAAATCCATGTACCAATACGATACCAAATTCCGAAAAAATATTAGAGCCAAAACAGAACCTCTTCTTGAAACAGAAGTTTCGGTACTCACCAGAGCCGGAACCTGAACCAAACTCAGCTTCGGTTTGATTCCCAGCTGGCTGGCAGTATTTTTTCTATTATCGCTATACCAGCGCAGTGACCACCTTCCAATTTTTTACTCAAAACAAAAATTATTTTAACAATTTATTATTCAATTTTAAACTTTATAATTGGAATATTAATTTTAATTTGCTCCATAATCCAATTTTTTCCATTCCAGTCAAGTCCATTCTATTAAAATTCATTTTTATATTCTGTTTAAGTGCACAATTTTATTCAAAACAACTCTTACTTAAGCTTCAGCATGTATACAGTGGCTTCCAAAAATTGCTAATTGCCAGGTGTTTTGATTTATTACAGATATGATTTTGCTTCTGCTCTTATATGTTTGGGTCGTTTTTTTTATAATAATTGTTTTCAGCAAATTTAGACAGCTATTTATGTTTATATGTAAATTAATGTGTATGTACTCACCCATCTTATGTTGATGGCGCCAGCAACGACAGACGAGCCTGCATTTGTTTCATGATGGGAGTGCAAAAATAATAATAACACTGTGATAGTCAAAAAAAAAGACAAGACCAAACTCGACGGTTTCCCCCTATTTCGGGTCCTACGAATCGAACTGCATCATTACTTTTTTGAGTTACAATCATGGTTTCATAAAAAATTTTTTGTTGAAGTTTTTCATTGTATGGCAGCTACAAGAAGTAGTTATCCGATCCGGTCGGTTCCGACATATTAGCAGCGTGCAGGGAAAAGAAGACTCTGTGCAAAATTTCAGCTCGATTGCTTCAAAACTGTTCGATTCGTAGGACCCGAAGTAGGGGGAAACCGTCGAGTTTGGTCTTGTCTTTTTTTTTTTTTGAAAAAAACTATCACAGTGTAATGAATAATGATCAAACACAGAGAGCAGTCAAAGTCAATTGATCAAGCTATTTAATTACGTTAATGAAATAATAAAAAAAAAAATTTTAATTTGGACTATTTTTATTAAAGGGTAGGTACTGAATAACTTCAGGTGTCATTTTTTAGGGTTAAAAAAAATTAGATTACATAAAAACTATAAGTGATGTTAACAATCGGGTATTTTCATGCGATAGGAAATCGGTTAAATTAAATTTAAACATTTTTGTTGATGTTGTTCTTTCGGATGTTGTTTTATTCCTGTTCAAAGTTAATCAAAAATTTAAAACATAGGCCCATGGTTGCAAACTTTTTGAGAACGGATTGGCAAAAGGTAAAACTGAAAACGAGGTTTTGTTAAGAATTGATGTAATTCTGGTGTGAACTAGGATATTTTGAATCGGTCAATAAAAAGCAGAGTTTTGGGTTTTCAAAGTCAAAATTTCGAAAATCTACTTTTTTCTCACTCTATTGGTTCTAGCTCCGTTATTTTTTCGACCGATCAAATATATCATAGTTCACTCCAGAATGGTGGGTATTACAAGTTATTTAAAAAAAAAATTTGAAAATCGGTCAACATATACTCTTTACATTTTTGCAACCATTTTGGAAAAATTGCTTCCGAGATAATTGCATATAAACTGTTTTCGATGATCGGTTAAATAGTTCTCCAGAAATTTGGATCAAAGTGCGTCAATATGGTAAAAAAATAAATCTCAAAAAATTTGCATGTAATTTTTTTTTTCAAAATATTTTTTTTTTTTTTGTTAATTTTGAACATTTTAATACTTTTTGAAGTTTTTCGACTAAAAGAAAGAAAAATCTTGGAATTACTACTGTCGATGATCATTTTTTCATATAAGAAAGTCAGGAATACAAATTGTTTTTGTTTATTTCTCTAAAACAAGTTTTTGGAATTTCGCATTTTCTAGTTATGAGCAGAGATCCTAACGATTATAGTTTTTTTAATACAAACAAATTTTAAGAACTATTTTTATTTCAAAGATTGAAACTGGAAATTGATTTTTAATATCCTTTAAACCAAGCGGAGCATTACAAAAGTAGATATTTGTCATGTGGATATTATGATATGTCACCTATTTCTTGTATTGTTATACCCTTGGAGAGGGTATATTGAAATTGTCCGTCGGTCCGTCTGTCCGTCTGTTTCTATGCTATCTCCTCCGTCAGTTTAAAAGCAATCTTAACCAAACTTTGCACAAAGTCTTTTGGTACGAATGCGCAGTACATTTGTCGGAATCAGCCGGATCTATAGCCGGATATAGCTGCCATAGAAACGATCGGTCGAAAAAGTAGTTCTAGTGAGAAAAACTTTTTTGTCTTTAACGCAATCGTCCCCAAATCTCGTATTTATAAGTTTTCCATGCCTTCACATAATTTCACCAAGTTTTATGAAAATCGCACTACTATAAAGTATAGCTGCCATACAATAGATAGTTTTGAAAAAACGTCTTAGTAGGAAAAACTTTTTTGTTTTCAATGCTATCGCTCCCAAACTTGTTACTGGTCAATATTATATGCTATCACACAATTCTGCCAAGTTTGATTCAAATCAAATAACTGTAGCATATAGCTGCCATAGAAACGATCGGTCGAAAAAGTAGTTCTAGTGAAAAAAGCTTTTTTGTTTTTAAAATTTTGTCAAAATTGTGGTGCCATATAACAAACTGGCAGGCAGATATCATGTTCCAAGGGTATATAAACTTCGGTCGAGCCGAAGTTAGCTTGCCTCTTTTATTTATACCCTTGGAGAGGGAATATTAAAATTGTCCGGATGTTTGTAACGCATAGAAGGAAGCATCTCCGACCTCATAAAGTATATATATTCTTGATCAGCATGCCGAGCTGAGTTGATATAGCCATGTCCGTCTGTCCGTCTGTCCGTCCGTCTGTCCGTCCGTCTGTTTCTATGCTATCTCCTCCGTCAGTTTTAAAGCTATCGTAACCAAACTTTGCTCGAAGTCTTTTGGTATAAATACGCTGCACATTTGTCGGAACCGGCCGGATCGGATGACTATAGCATAAAGCTGCCATAGGAACGATCGGTTGAAAAACTAGTTTTAGTGAGAAAAACTTTTTTGTTTTCAATGTTATCGCTCCCAACGCTCGTATTTATAAGTTTCTAATGATTTCACATAATTTCATTAAGCCTTGTCAAAATCGGACAACTATATAGTATAGCTGCCATACAAAAGTAAGGTCTGAAAAAAGTCTTAGTGAGAAAAACTTTTTTGTTTTTAATGTTATCGCTCCCAACGCTCGTATTTATAAGTTTTCAATGATTTCACATAATTTCACCAAAATTTTTCGAAATCGGACTACTATATAGTAATAGCTGCCATACAAAAGTAAGGTCTGAAAAAAAGTGTTAGTGAGAAAAACTTTTTTGTTTTCAATGTTATAGCTCCCAACGCCCTTATTTATAAGTTTTCAATAATTTTACATCATTACAAGTTAGCTTGCCTCTATTTTTTTTGTTTAATTTTAAAAAATTAGCTCGTCAAAATTGCCTGGCATGCTTAGAGATTTGAATTTGCAAGAAGTTAAAGATTTTATTCAAAAAACAAACTAAAGATAAACATTTTTGCAATTGTGCCCGATTGGAGATATTAGATATTTATTATCATTTTTCCGCTTTATTATGAGCCCGTTCCAGTTCTTCAAAAACTTATCAACTTGGAGCAAGTCCTGATCCGCTGCAGGAATTCCTATAGACTGCCTCATTATAGGGAACGACTCCATTCCTATGGAACTGAGCCACCCACTTCGCAACGCAAGTAATCACCCTTAAAACGAGAGCGTAAGTTAAAGTCGGCTCTAACCGACTTCGATATACCCGTTACTCATGAAAAAACATGTTCAACAGTGTTCCTGCGTTCCTTAGGGTGACCATCCGAAAAGTATGCAACATTTTTTTTTATGCTGGGAGGGGTGGTAGCGGGGGGGCTTGTATCACTTTTTTGCTCATTACTTGAGAACCGTTCATCCGATCTTGATCGTTTCTTCGGCAAATCGATTCATTTTGCTAATTACTAACTATCTTTAAAAGGTACGAATACGTTTTTTCCGAATTGCGGGGGCGGGAGGGGGCGTGGCCAAAATTTGAAATAAACTTGATCTGCCTGCTTGTATAAGAAGCATTTGTCCCATACATGTCAAACCTCTATCTCTTACCGTCTCTGAGATCTAGGTGTTCATACAGACGGACGGACAGACGGACATGGCTATATCGACTCGGCTGTTGATGCTGATCAAGAATATATACACTTTATATGGTCGGAGATGATTCCTTCTGCCTGTTACATACATTTGCACGACTTTAGTTCCCTTTTACTCTACGAGTAACGGGTATAAAAATCCATTCCTACACCCAAATTTAAACATCTTATTTTTGATTGCTTTGCTTGGAACAGTTAACGTAAACAATCTGCGCGCGGTCTTCAACCATTAAGTTAACATAGACAATTGTTTCATGCGCCGTGACCAATTTTTACTTTGCCAACGTTGCAATTCTTTTATTTTTCGACTTCGGTTCAAAGTCCAAACGCTCGAGCTCATATAAATTATGCATGATCAGCGATATCCATTATTCTCTACATAAGCTTTCAAGTTCTTCAAGCTTTGGAGCTTTCAACTGTCTTTTTGTTAATAATGCGTAATAATCACTAAAAAGGATGATAACTTTTAAACAGAAAAGTTCCTGTGTAATCCATAACTGTTCAAGTGAGACCTCGGATTTTGCATATTTTGTACAGACTTTAATCCTAGTACGCAGTAAATGGTAATTGTTTAGTAGAGCCACCCCTCACCAAAAAATTCGAAAAAAACCCCTCCATGGACCGCGAATTTACAAGAATTATAGTGTCTTCAGATCGCCTGGGACTATTAAAATCGCGCGATTTTTTTAAAAAAAAATTTTCACTTCACAAATGATTAATTTATAGGAGGAGGATAGTCACGAGGAGGACTAAAGTGGCCCCTCTACGTAAAACGACTCTCTTGGGCTCACGTAAAATAAGCCTCCTTTAATTATTGTCTGTGCTCCTTTTATATTTTTTTTTTTTTCACAGGATCCTGATGACGATGACGAAGATGATGTTGAGGACGATGATAATGTTTAAGAAGCACTCAGTGCCACCTAATTAATAATGTATCATAATGTACCATTTCATTAATGACAGTTAAGAAAAAGACAAATACTTTAAGTAATTATTACCATTGAACCACGTTAAAAATTAAAATAAAAATTAAACTCAAATAACTTTTTACCCAAGCGGCCAATTACAAATATTTTTACATATATGTGATCTATGGTTCACCAAGTATGTATACACATGTCTAGACGGTCCTGGAAGCATTCCAAAGGTAATTATTTCGCGTTTATTTCTCTCGTATGAAAGCCTGAGAAAATCTATGCGCCTGCTTAGTTTTTATTATGAACACCGAAAAACTAAAGCCTTATTGTAGTAACCTTTGGGTGACTTTTGTTAACGAGTTATTATCAAAGCATATAGCCCAGCGGTACTGGAGCTGAGTATATAGAGAACGGAGTTCAAATCCTGTAATGGGGAAAAGGTTTTTTTTATATTAAGTTTATGACATGAACATAATTAACATTAATTTCATGGCCTACTTTAAACTTATTTATTTAACTTAGAGAAAATAAAAAAAAAAACCTTTCCCCATTACAGGACTTGAACTCGGTTCTCTTCAACTATGCGCTAGCTCCAGTACCGCTGGGCTATATGCTTCGATAATAACTCGTTAACAAAAGTCACCCAAAGGTTTCTACAATAAGGTTTAAGTTTTTCGGTGTTCATAATAAAAACTAAGCAGGCGCATAGATTTTCTCAGGCTTTCATACGAGAGAAATAAACGCGAAATAATTACCTTTGGAATGCTTCCAGGACCGTCTAGACATGTGTATACATACTTGGTGAACCATAGATCACATATATGTAAAAATATTTGTAATTGGCCGCTTGGTTAAAAAGTTATTTGAGTTTAATTTTTATTTTAATTTTTATAATAAAAATTGTTTGATAACTGTTATTTTTAATTTTTATCAATAAAAATTGTTTGATAATTTTTATTTTAAAAATTAAAAATAAAAATTAAATTAAATTTTTATTGTAAGAATTAAAAACAATTTTTTTCCAAAAAAATTTTTACATAAAAATTAAAAAAATATAAATTATAATAAATTTTTTTAAAAAAAATTTCGAAATAACTCTTATTTTGTAATTTTTATAAAAAAAATTATAACAGTTACGGTCCCTGCTTTAAACAAATAATATAGCTAAAGTAAAGGCTAAGTCGATTCCTACATGTATAAAAATAAACAGGGCTACTCTAACAGTTCAGTATTATCACAAAACAGTTTAATGGCATCAGTCGTTATCAAATTTCTTGAACTTAAAGTTTCTACAGTTGTATGCCTTTGAGAAGGGCAACTAAGAGTGGAACGTTTATTTTCGGATGGCCGCAAAGCCCTGTCTTTTGTACCGGTACGTACCGCTACGCCGAAATATAATTCCAGGAACCAAATACCGAAGTAATGTTAGAGCCAAAACTATACCTTTTACCGTAACCGGAACAGAAATTTGATACTGTTTGATTCCCTTATTTCACAAAAAAAAATTTGCCTAATAAAGCTTAGTACTCAGACAAACTAAATCGTCCGCTAGCTAAATTGACAACTTATTCCGATGGGTTACCCAGCGGACGATGCAGTGTGACTGTTTAACGCCAAAATACCACCCTCCATCAAAATACCTGCTATACCTGCTGCTATAAAATATTACAAATGATTAATGATTAGCAAGCATCAATGTTTTTATACCCTTGGAGAGGGTATATTGAAATTGTCCGGATGTTTGTAACGCACAGAAGGAAACATCTCCGACCACATAAAGTATATATATTCTTGATCAGCATGCCGAGCTGAGTTGATTAGCCATGTCCGTCTGTCCGTCCGTCTGTCCGTCTGTTTCTATGCTATCTCCTCCGTCAGTTTTAAAGCTATCTTAACCAAACTTTGCACGAAGTCTTTTAGTACAAATACGCTGCACATTTGTCGGAACCGGCTAGATCGGATGACTATAGCATATAGCTGCCATAGGAACGATCGGTCGAAAAACTAGTTTTAGTGAGAAAAACTTTTTTGTTGTCAGTGCTGTCGGTCCCAACGCTCGTATTTATAAGTTTTCAATGATTTCGCATAATTTCACCAAGGCTTTTCGAAATCGGACAACTATATAGTATAGCTGCCATACAAAAGTTAGGTTTGAAAAAAGGTCTTAGTGAGAAAAACTTTTTTGTTTTCAATGTTATCGCTCCTAACGCTCGTATCAATAAGTTTTTAGTGATTTTAGATAATTTCAACCAGATTTGTCAAAATCGGAATACTATATAGTATAGCTGCCATACAAACTGTCAGGCATATATCAAGCTCCAAGGGTATATAAACTTCGGTCAAGCCGCAGTTAGCTTCCCTCTATTTTTATACCCTTGCAAAGGGTATTATAATTTTGCCCAGAAGTTTGCAACGCATAGAAATATTCATTTCCGACCCTATAAACTATATATATTCTTGATCAGGGCGACGAGCTGAGTCGATTGAGCTTTGTCCGTCCGTCTGTCTGTCTGTCTGTCCGTCTGTCCGTCTGTCTGTTTCTACGCAAACTAGTCTCTCAGTTTTAAAGCTATCGAGCTGAAACTTTGCACAGAGTCTTCTTTTTACTGCACACTGATAATATGTCGGAACCGACCGGATCGGATGACTATATCTTATAGCTGCCATAGGAACTATCGGTTGAAAAGTGGGTTTTTGTGAGAAAACTTTTTTGTTTTTAATGTAAACGCCTTCCGCTACGACAATTATTAGTTGTATACGCTTTTACACAGATTTGGAAGTTTTTGTCAAAATCGGATGACTATATCTTATAGCTGCCATGGGAACTATCGGTCGAAAAGTGGGTCTTCGTGAGAAAACTTTTTTGTTTTTAATGTAAACGCCTTCCGCTTCGTAAATTATTAGTTTTATAGGCTTTTACACAGATTAGGAAGTTTTTGTCAAAATCGGATGACTATATCTTATAGCTGCCATAAGAACTATCGGTCGAAAGGTGGGTCTTCGTGAGAAAACTTTTTTGTTTTTAATGTAAACGCCTTCCGCTTCGTAAATTATTAGTTTTATACGCTTTTACACAGATTTGGAAGTTTTTGTCAAAATCGGATGACTATATCTTATTGCTGCAATAGAAACTATCGGTCAAAAAGTGGGTTTTATCAGAAAAATGGTTTGTTTTAATGCTGACGTTCGTAAACTCTGTGGTATTAAAACATTTGCAAGGGTATTTAAACTTCGGCAAAGACGAAGTTAGCTTGGCCTTCTCGTTAACCTTAATTTTATATTTTATGAAGTAAATAATTTTGATTCAATTATTTTAAATAATTCTTTTAGACACCACTTCATATGACTCACAATCTGACGTTCAGTACGAATTTAGAGAAAAACTCTCTAGATTCTTTATGTCAGAAGCAGGCATATTGTCAACAACAAACAACAACTTAGACCTTACACGCAGTAATTTCTAAAAACCACTCGGCAAAAACATATCAAATAATAAGTAAAAAATTTAATTAAAAAAACGAACATGTTAAGGGAGTTCTTAAACAGATTCTACCCTTTGTTACGCAAGCAGAATACAAAAGAAATTGCAATGTCCCTAAGTTTGCTAATGAAGCAAATGAAATAAAAATGCTAGCGTCACAAATTATTCCAGAAATCCAAACTAAACGCTCAAAAATGCAAACAAATCTCAATAGAACAGTTAAGAACAGTTAGAACAGGATCTTAAAAAAGTGAACGAAAACACTACCCTGACAATAATCTAATGCCAGTTCCACTGGTTTTATGTTATGCAACCTAGGCAAAGCCTTATGCTTCTACACAATGGACATAGAGTCAGAGTTTCATCAGATATGAATGAGGGAGGAAGACATTGAAGAGCATTTTTAATGAACAATATATTCCATTGGGCAATAAATAATATCCTAATAGTGGGAAAAACTTCCCATATTTATATGGACGAAATAATAGTTTTTTCCGAATCACCAGATCAACATCTTATTGATTTGAAAGATTTATTATTATAGAATAAATATTATTGATTTATTTATATTTTTTTTTGAGGCAAATATGAAAATTTCAATGAAAAAATCCAAGTTTTTCAGAAAAGGCACAGAAATAACCAATACCATCTATTAATAAACACAATGAATCCTTTTAAACTAAAATTCAAATATTTCTGATGACAATAACAATTCTGGCGACGTTTTTACGTATAATCGATATCCCAGGTCCTAGGGCTACATAGTACAAGTTGTGATTAATTCCAAAGAAAATACTTAGTGCTAAACGTTGTATACTTATACGCAAAAGAAGCCGCGTGAACTAAATCAAATCTAAAGCCCGCTTAATCAAAAGTGTGACCAATTTGATTTTAATAAATCACAAACCCAAGAAACACTGTCTGATCGTTCATCAGACGAGTTGACTTTATATCGAGACACAATTATCCGGATAAGCCCAACGCAATTATCAGCAGCCAACACCTGTTGGGTATCAAATAATCTAGCAACATGTGTAACGGCCGCATGTGCGTGTCACTTCTATATCATCTTAAATTATCGTAAGCTAGCTGATAGACTGTTTAAAGACAGAATGAATGAATAAAAAACCGTTTACTGCAATTTGTATTTGATTTTAGTTATTTACTCATAGAACATTTTTAAAGAAATCGAATCTCTACACGGACACCCGCACACAAACATACACTGTTTTTGAGCCTGGAAATTTCAATCGAAAAAATGCATTATCGACACTTCAAAATCAAATTGTTTACAACTTTGCTACTCTTTATGTATCCACAAGAATCCCCGCCTCCTCACTGACCACTCTGAGCCAGAAATTCAAATCTCCTAATATAAACAAACAAACATAAAATTAATTGCATTCTTTCGTTCACTGCCGACAACAATCGCAGCGCCAGTATAAGCCGCCGCCCTCAAACGAATCGATTACACTATGTCACAAAATTTGAAAAATTTTTGTATCCGGCACTTTTAGCAATTGATTCTCATGTAAAATTTCACGCTGAATTCAAATCTGCTCTCAGATATGTCAAAAGTAGAAGTATAAGTAGAAGAAGAAGTATTTGGCTTGCTAAGATGTGATTTTTATACTGAAAAAAGTAGAAAAAAATACTCTCAAGAAGAGGTATGTTTACTTAACTGTGAATGTAGCGTTTATTTTTCATCCGATTTCGATGACCAAGAGCAAAAAATGTTCGTAAGAGATTACCCAATCTTGTCAATATCTGAGACCTGAGCCATTTTTATGGTAAGATTGAAAAAAACTTTATAAAAGGCAGCAAAAAATGTAAAATTATCAAACATTTTTAAAAAATCCAACTTTGAAGTGCCATAACTTCGTCATTTATGATTGGATTTACAACAACTATCATTGTTTTAAGAAATAATTTTATTGTTTTTAATTTTTGTTCCAGTTTGTACATATTGGTGGACTTAAACAAGAGAACATGGCATTTTAGTAGACCCACCTTTTTTCAAAACACTAAAATTGAAAATTTCGCGATATCTCAAAAACCGTTCTACTATTGACATATCTGAGAGCAGATTTGAATTCAGCGTGAAATTTTACATAAGCATCAACTAGCCGGGATCAAAAAATTGTTGCATAGTGTTACCAAAATCACATAAATTTTAAGTGCCATTTCAACTACAGTCTCGCCAACTCTTGTTAGAGACAGAGGATCAAATTCGATGACACAGCAACACTCCGTCCCTCCACAGTCCACACACTTCCAGCTTGGTAACCGCCAAAATTAAAAAAGTAGCGGCGCTAGCACACTTATATCTATTGCATACTTACTGTGTTGTTCAAATTAACGGACACAATTTAAACAAGTGAAAAAGTCGGTCAATCCCGACTATTACATACTTTGTACCTGGAGTAGAAGCTGAATGCAGTGCTGATGCTGCGCTTATCTCTAAGTTTCTCTCTTTCTCTCACTCTCACTCTCGCTCTCTCTAAGATTGTGCGGTGTTGGTTGTGTAATGGTGGGAGGGGGGGCGGGGGGTGAATTACTTATCTATATATATAAATCTGTACGCCCGACTGACAGACTGACATATTATCAAGCCACAGCGAAAACGGCTTATCGTACAGGTCTGATTTTTGGCATAGACCTTCGTTTAGTTATGCAGGCGCTTACTAAGAAAGGAAATTGGAAAATTTTTCTCCAATCTATTGAAAAAGCCAATTAAAAGATTGTATGGGCCCATAACGGTTTTTCCGCTCAGGCAATGTTGTGTTTCACTGAGAATGCGAGAGAGAGTGAGAGCGCGCTGAGTGCGTGCATATGTATGTGTGTGATTTTTTTTCACATAAGCAAGCAATAAATCAAATGGTAAATGGCCTCATCCAATTGCATTGAATCTTATAGCACATACAAATCACATCGACAGCTTTAACAAAATGTTGATCGCGTTTCAAAATAATTTAATTAAAACTTAACAAAACTAACAGCCAAAAAATGTATGTTTGTGTATTTGCTTTCATATGTTTATATGTTAGAGGTGGTACGTGACTTCAACGATACAGGATAAGTGATGGCACACATGACGTGAGCAGTCTGCTAAACATGAATTGTCTCCTTATTTCATTTGCGAGTTTTTGTTAATAAACTAGGCTGTGAGCTGATTATCTAAGAGATTTATATCGATTGAAACACCTAAAAATTCATAACATTTCGCAATGAAGAATGTGTTTGACGGATAAAAATAAATTATTATTATTATTCAATTTAGCTTTTTGCAGATAAAAATCAGTGGGCAGCGGGAACTGTGACCCTTATTAACAATATATTTATTTTTTCCGATTTTAAAAAAGAAAAATTAAATTTGCTTCTAATTTTGTTTACCTTTAAGAAATGAACTTTCCCTGTTTTGGTTGCCGCATAGTAAAGACACATAGGTACACATGTTTAAATAGTTACATATCTCAAACTGCGTTTATTTACATAAATTGATCAGAAAAGAATATTCTGGAGATCTAATTAAAAACAAATATATATAGGTGCGCACTTATAAATAAAATGTCCCTTGACTGTTAAGCATTCACCAAACAGGAAGGGAATAATTTTTAATTCTGAAATTTTAACGCGACTTGAAAATTAGGTTGTGTCCGGTACGACGGGACGGGATAGAATTTAGTATGTGTACAGGTCACTGCCTTTGCCCGCCTTACTTAATATTTTAATCAACCGTAAATTCGAAATTTTCTAAACACTGAGCTAAAAAAAAAGAATTAGCTTTTTAACAAATAGATAATATACAAATACAGTGTTCAGAGAGCTATACAATTTTTTCTACTTACTACGATTTTTTCAAAACTTGGACGCGGACGAAGTCGCGGCGGGTTCAGCTAGTTTACTCATAACTTGAGAACCGCTCATCCGATCTTTATCATTTTTTCGGCAAATCGAAATATTTGGCTAATTGCTAACTATTTCAAATCGTCTATCTTTAAAACTGTAGGAGATATAACGTTTTTTCCAAATTGCGGGGGCGGGAGGGGCGTGGCAAAAATTTAAAATAAACTTGATCTGCCTGCAAGTATAAGAAGAATTTGTCCCATACATGTCAAACCTCTATCTCTTACCATCTCCGCGATCTGTTTGTTCATACGGACGGACGGACGGACATGGCTATATCGACTCGGCTTTTAATGCTGATCAAGAATATATACTTTATATAGTCGGAAATGATTCCTTCTCCCTATTACATACTTTTGCACAAACTTAATGTACTCTATGTACCTTTGGTACAGAGTATAAAAAGAAGCGGTTTAAATTTAAAAATAACCGCCAAAACGTAGGGTAACCAGACTACGGTATGAGAAAAACACAACAACGAGATTCTAGCTGAGTAAAGTATGCTACAGGGCAGAGTAAAAGTAGGCTACATAATTAATTCGTAGTGTGACCACAGTACTACATGGGGAAAATACCCCAGGCAGTGTGCACAGACTACAAAAAAATCTTGAAAAAACTATTGCCTTGTGATATGCACACATATAGAGTACCCACTGTACTCAGTACAATCCATTAAACACATATATACGAATTGTATTCACTCTGTTGCAATGGCCAAAAGACCCAAGCACATTTCAAGTGCAAAGTAATACGATCATTCCAACACACTTTGTTTATGTGCACATACCATCATCTCTAATACATATGTACATACATAACATAGGCGCTCTGCTGCCGGCGTATTCCGACGGCATCGCCGTTTGACTTAGAATAAGCAGTGCGTTATGAGACAATACACACCTTAAACAATTATTAAGAATAAATCATGAGTGCGCTAAGCGCCTCAATACGCAACCTTAATTGTTCTTTAATTACCTGATGGAATCCAAATACTACATGGTGACCATATATTAGTGGTATTCCTGAAAGTTGATTTGCTTTTGATTTGCTTTCGTGAAAGCAAAAGCAAAGCAGTTGGTGGAACGACCCTAATTTCATTTTGACTTGCTTTCAATTGGCGCCAAATTTAAACATTCGCGGGTAAGCAAAAAATGACAAATGAAATTGTAAAATTGATTGTATTGTGTATTGTATGTGATCAGAATCTGTAGTTCTAAGAAGTTTGTAACTTAACTAAGCTTAACTAAGGTGAATTCAAATTAATTATGTATTTGTTTATGACCACAGAAAGTGACTGCCATTTGACAGATCCAAAGAGGAAGAGGCAGGATAAAATAGTGGAAGAATTTGTAACCTCGAACCTTCTAGGAGAGCTGTGCAAATATGTAAGCCTGAACACCTTTGACCACGTCAAGCACAAGCTCCTAGAACTCGGGCACTTATGACTCTGTCCACTTAAGGCCGCGGGCCTTGTTTTCAGTAGTCTCGAATGCAGTCTTAGATGCAATAAATAGTTATCATTTAATTGCTTAAATATGGAAAGCAAAATAACTTAAATTTTTTATATTTAAATCACAACAAAATTTAAACAAACACCATGCGCGCGGAGCCATTTTTTCTACGAGAACGGTCTCACTAAAACGAAAGCAAATCGAAATCAACTTCGAGGCTGATTTCGCGAAAGCAATTAGTATGACCTTAATTTCCTTACATTTTCTGGGCACACTGCTCATTTTGTATGGAGCAGCTGTGATCAGCTGTTTCGCGAAATCAAATCGAAAGCAAATCAAAAGCAAATCACTTTCAGGAATACCACTATTACAAGTGCAACCCATTACATGGCTACCGGACCAGGTTTATTTAATGGAATACTAATAATTCATTTGCAACCACTACATGGCGACCGTGACATCAGGTTTTTGGATTTATATCACACCGTGACATCCACACTTTGGCATTACATGCCATAAAAAAAAAAAAAAAGCAGTGCAGTTGCGAATGAAATGCAGAACAATAAGGAATAAATCATGAGTGCGCTAAGCGCCTCAACAACACAAAACCAATTGTTCTTTAATTACCAAAAATATCCAAATACTACATGGTGACATATGGTTACCTACGCAACCCATTACTGTGTGACCGGACCAGGTTTATTAGATGGAAAATTAACATTCCATTGGCAACCCACTACATGGCGACCTAGCCAGAGGCAACACTAATAAATCATTTGCAACTCATTACATGGCGACCGTGACATCCGGACTTTGAAATAAAATTACACCAACATCCACAATTTGGCATTACATGCCATAAGAAAATAAAACAACACCTGCTTCAACTTTACCAACAAAATGAGCCAGCCCACGCCCGATTACAAAAGCACCCAGTCCGAGCCAATGACTGTCGAACTGGAGGAAGAAAAATAACAGCCTGTGCGACCGGCACCGGCATCGCCCGAAACAAAAGGGACCCGGACATCAGCAGCAGCTGAATTAACACTACACCCGAGAAGCAGCATAAAATAATAATCTATAATTATAGATTAAATTAAAAAAAAAAAAAAAAAAACCACATATGTAAAACGAAAATTAATATGATGTAAAATCGAATGTAAAGTATGATAAGTCAATAATTGTCAGACAAATTGTTCTTTTGAGCTGTACACGAGAACGGCCCGAAAAATTTTAACTAGGTAGGGAAACATGTAACCCAAAAGCCCAAATCCCAAGCAACTTCTCACCGTCTTAAGACGTAATAGGGAATTTAAAAAAATAAATTTGTTTTTCTAATTGCGAATATATATATCATTTAAAAACAAGTTAGACCGTTGCAGTCGAGAAGTTCGACTTCGAAATACCCTGCACAATTGACAAACACACACATACACAAACAAACACACAAGGATATCAACCGGCTAAGAAAAGCCTGCCTTTTAGCGAGACGGCACTCGCAAAGAGCCAGCCGCCGCCCAGACTTCGAGGAAAAACTAAAAGCTTTTAAAACAGCCAAGAAGATGCTGAAAAAGAGCATAAAAAGCAGCAAGGCTAGGTGCTTTAAGCAAATTTGCGAGGATGCCGATATTAACCCATGGGGTACGGCATACAAGGTTGTCACCAAAAAAATACGGAGCCAGGAAACTCCTCGTGTTACGTGCCCTATTGAGCTTGGAAAAATTGTCGAGGCGCTGTTTCCTCAGCACCCGCAACCTGAACAGGAATATCCCACAGATGTCACGGATCCAGACGAGCAAGTGTCAATTGAAGAAGTGTTGGCTGCATGCAAGCGCATTGGTGATAGAAAGGCTCCAGGGCCGGACGGTGTTCCGAATAAAGCCCTCAAGCTTGCGATCGCAACCAGACCAGACGTATTCGCAGAAACGTTTGGTAGATGCCTGCTGGACGGAGCTTTCCCAAAGAGGTGGAAACAGCAACCGCTGTTCCTCCTTCCAAAAGGAGGTAAAACAGCCGATGACCCGTCAGGATACAGATCAATTTGTCTTCTACACACGATGGGGAAGATCCTGGAAAGGATCATATATACCCGACTTTTGGCAATCGTCGATGAAAAAAAGGCCTTATCTGATTCCCAATATGGGTTCCGCAAGGCACGGTCTACGGTGGACGCAGTCAAGGCGGTTGTGGATATTGCAACCAAGGCGATTGAGGGAACTAGGTGGAGATGGGGCAGCAAGGAATACTGTGCGGTGGTAACACTGGACATCCGAAATGCCTTCAATTCTGCCAGCTGGTCACGCATATTGCGCGCGTTACACGATTTTGGAGTACCAGCCTACCTACAACGGATTATATCCAACTACTTGTCAGACAGGGTGCTAGTGTATGACACAGAGGAAGGCCCCAGGCATTACAACGTCACGGCAGGAGTCCCACAGGGGTCGGTTCTCGGACCACTTCTATGGAACATAATGTATGACGAGGTGCTAAGAGTACAACTACCCCAAGGTTGCACGCTGATTGGGTTTGCGGATGACCTGGCGCTAGTTGTTGTAGCAAAGGAAGTTGGACAGCTTGAGGCGGCTGCAAATACAGCTATAAAACGCGTGGCGAGATGGATGGATAAAGCTCACCTAGTGCTAGCTGGTCAAAAAACGGAGGCCGTGCTCATCACAAGCAGGAAGAAGATAGAGTTCGCGAACATAATGGTGGATAATGCTTTAATGAAATCGAAGGAGTCCATAAAATACTTGGGAGTGATGCTGGACAACAGGCTAAGCTTTCGTCCCCACGTAGAATATGTAAACCAAAAGGCTTCAAAAATGCAGACAGCCCTTTCGTGGATGCTACCCAACACAGGAGGACCCAGAGCTGGAAGACGACTACTGCTGGCCAAAGTAGTTACCTCCGTTTTGCTTTATGCAGCACCAATATGGGCGTCTGCGGTGGCGAGCAATAAGAGCCTCCTCAAGAAGCTTGCAACGCCTTACCGACTTAGCGCTCTTCGAGTTATATCCGGATTCCGGACGGTCTCTGATGATGCAGCCTTAGTCCTGGCTTGCATGATACCGGTCGATATACTGGCAAATGAAATGAAGGAGATTTACGCAGAGCGAGCAGTTATGGAAAGTTCGGTGACGACTGATGCAATACGAAAGTCGGAAAGAGCTACGTCGATGGCTACATGGCAGGTGCTGTGGAATGTGGCCACCAAGGCAAGATGGACTCATAAAATGATTTAAAATTTGGATGATTGGGTAGGAAGAAGCAGAGGGGAATTAAACTTCCACCTAACGCAGTTTTTCACTGGTCATGGAGGATACAGAGAATACCTACACCGGTTCAAGCACGAAGACACTCCGGAATGCCCGACTTGCCCAAATGTGAATGAGAATCCGCACCACGTACTGTACCAGTGTGTAAGATACAGGAGCAGGTATGAGGTCGTACCACCCATCGAAGACCTTGTCAGCTACATGATAGAGATAGAGGAAAACTGGAGAAGCATAAGCGAGCTCATTACAGAGATCCAGAGCGATCTGAGAAGATGTGAACGCGAGCGGCGCGCAACGGAGAGTGCCTAGAATAGGCCACACATCCCCGCGAAGTAATACTTAACGGTGATCCCGCGGGGTATGAGGTGTGTAGTTGTGAGGGGGTGTGTAATTTCGTCGACTTTAGTTTGATTAAATGTACTTTATTAATAATATTGTAAACTAAAATATTTCAAGGCAATTTCACATTGTTTTCGAGTAATCAATTCCTTAGTTAACATTTCCGAGCTTCCGAGTTTCAATTTCGTTTTTTCTCGGCGGCCGATCAATTCCAAACTGACGCCTACTCTAGAGTGCCCGTATCTGCTTTTTGTCAAAATGATAAACGATTGTTACAACTTAATGCTATTCATATTTTCGATTACAAATCGATTACATTATTTGTATGTCTAAATTTAAATTCAAATATTTTCAGTTGATTGAGAAATCTTTACACCCCCCCTCCAGGTGAATCGATATGAGATTCACAATTAAGCTTCAGAATTATTAACTTTGATACTGGCCGGCGTAGAGTCGTACTTGATGTTTTTACCTCCACATTACGTATTTGTCCATCCTTGGCAGCATATAGTTTAACCACTCGTCCCCGTTTCCACTTCTCCCGGGCAGCAGTTTCATCCATTATGATGACCAAATCGTTTAATTTCACTGGATCTGTCTTCTCATGCCATTTGCTACGGCACATTAACTGCGGCAAATATTCCGCTATCCACCTTTTCCAAAGGCGATCCTTAATTGCTTGGGCAATCCTCCATTGCTTCTTAAGACTTATTATGTTTTCCTGTGGACCTGGTGTTTGAATTGAGTTAGCACATCCCAAAATGAAGTGGTTGGGCGTAAGAGGTTCGTCGTCTTCGTGGTTTAGTGGCAGCTCCGTCAGTGGACGGGAGTTTAATATATTTTCGGCCTCTATTAGTGCAGAGCGTAAAGTCTCTACACGTGGAGCAATTTCACGCAAAGACTTTCCCAGTAATAGTTTGACGATTTTGATTAGCCTTTCCCAACAGCCTCCAGCGCTGGGGTTCGATGGACTGTTGAATATCCACTTAATTTTTGACTTGCAGTTTCGTTTTCCAATGCCTCTAGGTTCAATAGGCGATCATTTGGAGCCAATTCCTTTTGTGCACCGATAAAATTCGTACCATTATCGCTTCTGATAACAACTGGTACGCCACGTCGATTCACGAAGTTTCTTAAGCATACAATAAAGGCGTCTGTAGACAAGTTTTCAACGATCTCCAAATGTGTGGCTCGGATCGTCAGACAAGTGAATATTGCCGCCCATCGTTTCTCACGACGACGGCCAACAGCGACATTCATTGGTCCAAACAGGTCAACACCACAGTAGGAAAATGGTCTAACATAAGGTGTCAATCTATCTGCCGGAAGCTGGCCCATAATTGGCGGCAAGGGTCGGCTTCTATCGACTGTACACTGATTACAGTTTTGCTGTACACGTTTTAGCATTGTCTTGATGTCTGGGATCCAATATCTTTGTCTAAGCTCGTTAATTATAACAGCAGTATTTTGTTGATGGGACTTACGGTGATAGTGCTGCAAAACCAATAATGAGAGCACATGGTCCCTTGGCAGTAAAATTGGTCGTCTTGCACTGAATGGCAGGAAAGTAGCCTCATCGATACGTCCAGATAAACGCAGCAACCCATCGTTTTCCAAATACGGCGATAATTTGTATATGGCACTGTCCTTTTTTATCGGCTGGTCTTTCTTCAACAAAGTGACTTCACCAGCAAATACATCGTTTTGAACCATTCTGCATAGCATGTATTCAGCCTCTTCCAACTCCGTTGGCGATAAGGCTCCTCTGTATTCAGGTGTCCTCTTTGATCCGTGATTCATCCAAATTTTCTTGGCTCGGAGTACCCATGCAACGACTCGTATGAGCTTGAAAAAAGAAGAGAACTTTGTAATATCGATAAGGGGCGCATTTATGTGACATTTAAGAACCGTTTTTGTCAAGACTTCTTCTTCCAGGGTTTCAGAAGACAACAATATACTCATCTTTGGCCATTCGTTCGGCGAAGTCTTCAAAAATGCTGGTCCAGATAGCCACTTGCTGCCATGACTTATTTTTGGAACCTTCACTTGACGAGTTGCAGTGTCTGCTGGGTTTTCGGTAGTCGGCACCCACCTCCACTGTTCAACGCCAGTAGTAGCCAATAATTCTGTGATCCTGTGAGCTACATATGGCTTAAATTTTCGTTCTTTCGACTGAATCCATTGTAGTATTGTCTTTGAATCGCTCCAAAACACCGTTTTGCTTAGTCTCAAATGTTGATACTTTTTTAGTAGTTTGTACAATCGCACGCCTAATACTGCAGCCTGCAGTTCCAGACGGGGTATTGACAACGGTTTGGTAGGTGCCAGACGTGTTTTTCCCATGACAAAGGAAACATCCATGTCATCATTACACATTATACGAATGTAGGCGACTGCGGCAAATGCAGACTGACTCGCGTCCACAAAGATATGTAACTCTATGCGGTTGCTGTCAATCAATCTGCTCGAAAAGCAACGTGGTGTCTTAAAGTAATGCATTTTCTGCAAGGCCATCCACCAGTAATTCCATTCTTGTTGTAACTCAAGTGGTAGAACTTCGTCCCACTCCAAATGGTGATTCCAAGTTTTTTGTATTAGAATCTTTGCATATATATGGAAGTCCGCAATTAAGCCGAATGGGTCATAAACGGCCATAACTATACCTAGTAGTTCTCTTTTGGTTGGCACGCGCTTACCTTGCATTACTTCAGAGGCAATTCGATGAAATTTCGTTTTGAATTGGAAGGTGTCATCTGTGGTGTTCCAATACATTCCAAGGATTTTATCACTGGCTCCTGATCCTTCCATGCTAAGTAAACATTGTCCACTTGAGGTACCGTTCATGATTTTCAATAATTTATCCGAATTTGAAACAAAGTTACGAAGTTCGAAACCTCCGCCCAGATGTATTTTGACGATTTCCTGACAGACCAATATGGCTTTTTCCTCGTTATTGAAACTGATAACCAAGTCATCCACGTAATGGTTTTTACAAACGGCTTCCACAGCCTCGGGCATCTCGTTCCTGTATTTTTCTGCATTTCGATTTTTGATGTATTCTGCGCAATATGGTGAACACACAGCTCCGAATATCAGTGACGTCATTGCGAAATGTTGTATGGGTTGGGAGGTATCACCGTCACGCCAAAGAAACCGTTGTGCATGCTGATCCTCAGGGCGGATTTGAATTTGTGAAAACATCTCTTTGATTTCAGCTGCTACCCCAATTGTGCCTTCTCTGAACTGTAACAATATTGAAATGAGTGGATTTGTCTGTTCTGGACCCTTTAATAATAAAGAGTTAAGTGAAACTCCATCAACTGCAGCAGCCGCATCGAAAACAATTCGCAATTTATCCGGTTTATGAATAGTCTCTACCGAGAAATGAGGAAGATACCAAGTTTTTAACGAACTCTCACAAATCTCGTCTGGAGCTAATTTTCTGGCATATCCCTTGTCCAAATATTTATTCATCTCTCTTTTGTACTTTTTGGCGTACTCTGAATTACGGCACATCTTCCTCTCGATTCCTAATAGTCGGTTTTCTGCCATTTTGTAACTGCTCGGTAACAATACATTTTCTTTCCAGAGAAGTCCTATCTGAAAGTGATCTTCTAGCTGTTGTGTAGTTTCCAAGAGGATTTTCCTAGCTCGGACATCGTCATCAGACTCAATTACTGGTAAATCATTGGTACCAAAGTGCTCAGTTGCAAAATACTCCTTTACCAAATCGTGTAAGCCATCTGCCTTAACATGCATCACAAAGGAATTCGTACATTTGTCCGTGGAAGGTCCATAAGCTAACCAACCCAGCTTTGTCCTAATTGCAACAGGTTGTGTAATACCATCTCCAATAACAGTTTTAGTTATTCCCAAATGCACATTATCTAGACCAATTAATATACTAGGCTTGGCATTCTCATACTCAGCAATAGGCAGATTTCTTAAATGTCTGTGCTGACTCTTATTAAAGGACTGAGCTGGTAAGTTCAAATTCCGCACTGTCTGTGCTCCCTTCAGGCCAAACCGATTTGTATCCCTGATATCGGACATTTCAAAACCGACCTTTCTTGACATTTCTGTTACAACCTTCTTGTCATACCACTGCAAATTTAAAGGTTGCTGGTGACCTCTCAGACCTAACTTATTAGCGATCTCTTCTTCCAGTAATGTAATGGCACTGCCTTCGTCAAACATAGCAAATGTTTCGTATTGACCATTTGGACCATACAGTATGACTGGAATTATTTTGAATAATTGTTTTACTTTTTGGGCAATAGCACTACAAGTTAGCATAGGTGTTGCCTGTTCAGATATTTGACCTTGATTCTGCACCCAATTGGACTGCACTTTGGGCGAAGAGTTGTGCAGTGTTTTGTGATGGACACGCGTACAACCACCAATTCCACACATGGCCTTTGCTGTACAATTGGACATACTATGTCCCTTTGAAAGACATGAAATGCAAAGTCGATTGGACTTGACGATATCCCAACGACCAGCAATGTCCTTGTTTTCACACCATACCTTACATTGACTAATATGATGATTTTTATCACATAAAAGACATTTGGACTCAACTTGATTGGTAGTCAAAACAGATTTAATACTCTTCTGTTTACTTGGGTTTTCGGATATAGGTAGTCGACTAACTACTCTTGCAAATTGGCTCAGCCATAATGAAAACTCGCTCACTGATGGAGTCACTTCCATCAAGTCTGCATGCCGAATCCAGTCCATTTGGGCATCGATTGGCAACTTACTTACAATTTCATCAAGGAGGGTTGGATTTTCCAGATGACGGTTGCAACCAGCCGACGACAAAAAAGCCACTATGCAACGAACTTTTGTAGATAAATTAATTACCTGATCAAGTCTGCTGAATGATATCTTCGGGAATTCTTTTATTTTCAACAATTGTGATCGTACAAGAAGTTCTGGACGCCCAAAGCGAAACTTCAACTCATCTATAACAGTTGGTACGTCTTTAGGATATATCAACATAGCTTCCACTGCATCCTTTGCTTCTCCAACCAAACATTTTTGCAAACGTATCAAATTTTGACGGTTGCTATATTTAAACTCTTCAGTTGAGTCTTCGTAGTTGGCTATGAACAACGGCCATTGTTCTGCTGCTCCAGAAAACTTTGGCAAGTCATATATTTTAACAGGACCTTCGACAAAGTTTGCGACTGCCTTTGAAGATGAAGAATCATTATTTTCGTTTTCAATTGTCTCATCAACTGTTTCGTCAATTGGCGGTTTGATAGATTTGGAATTACATGGCTGCGTATCTCGACCATTATTTATCACTCGTTGGCTTATGTTCGCTATGTCTCTTTGATTTTTATGTACTGCCGAGGTTAGTTCTTTTAAACCAACCAAAATGGCAGCAATGTCTTCGTTCATTTTATCACTCCTTTCAACCATTGTTGTTTCACTGTCATCGTCGGAACTCATATCGTTTGTTTTTGATCTCAAATTATATCTGTTCATCAACGCGGCGGAACTAGTTCATATACTGAGAGTCGTTTAATTAGCGTGCACCAATGACAACCTGTTGGGAGTATTTTATTTGCCTATGGCTAGCTGTGCTCCTGCTCACAGCCGAGTTGGTTAGTCAAGTGGTTGCAACGAAATTAAAAAACTCATTAAATCTTTTTGTTTGGCTCACAAATGAATTTGCATCTGGCAATGCTGTCTTTTCACTTTTACTCTGTATGTATATCACTACACACTTTGACCGTACATTCATGCAAATAAATGTATATGTACATGTGGCGTCTCTCACATTGGCGTGTCTCGATTTGGCGGCTATTTGCATTTGGCGATATGCATATCCCAAGTATGTGTCCCTTTGAATCTTGACGACTATATACCAGTTGACATCTGCGTATATATTTGATTCATATTTTTGTTCTACACTTAATCACGATTGCCAATTCACATATACACTCATTGCGCGTAATTCTCCTGTCTCGTTTCTGATGAAATTTTTTATCCAATTTTTGGCGTCTCTCACGCACACACTTATTCGGTCGCAGAGCTCAAATTGAAAACACGAAATTGAAAAATGTAATTTCGTCGACTTTAGTTTGATTAAATGTACTTTATTAATAATATTGTAAACTAAAATATTTCAAGGCAATTTCACATTGTTTTCGAGTAATCAATTCCTTAGTTAACATTTCCGAGCTTCCGAGTTTCAATTTCGTTTTTTCTCGGCGGCCGATCAATTCCAAACTGACGCCTACTCTAGAGTGCCCGTATCTGCTTTTTGTCAAAATGATAAACGATTGTTACAACTTAATGCTATTCATATTTTCGATTACAAATCGATTACATTATTTGTATGTCTAAATTTAAATTCAAATATTTTCAGTTGATTGAGAAATCTTTACAGGGTGTATTTAGCACGGTACGGGCCAGCAGTATCCTTAGAAGATTTTCATCCCCCCATGGCGTTTCCATGGAAAAAAAAACAAACAAACAAACACACACGCACACATTCACATAAACGCATTAAAAAACACGCCCTCACACACACACACACACGCGCGGGCGCAAGCTGCAACCAATGCGTAATAAGCAAAGCGCGGAGGAGGGGGGGTGCAAAAATTGTTTCGTGAATAACTTCTGTGTTTTTGCTCAGATCTTATTGTGCGTTTCAGAATAGGTAGATTAAGGGCCTAAGATAATATGTATTAAGCGACGATGTTGTAACTTTAAAATTGTGGCTCTGACAGTTTTTTGCGGTTTTAGGGAGGAGGGGGGAAATTTTGCAAATCTGAAACAAACTTGATCTGCGTACGGCCTCTACCTATGTACATGCAAATCTCTATCTCTTATAGTCTCTGAGATCGACGCGTTCATACGGACAGACGGACAGACAGACAGACGGACAGACGGACGGACGGACAGACGGACATGGCTAAATCGACTCGGCTGTTGATGCTGATCAAAAATATATATACTTTATAGGGTCGGAAATGTTTCCTTCTCCCTGTTACATACATTTGCACAACTTCATGATCCCCTTTTACCCATTTTTAATGGGTACAGGGTATAAAAATAGAAGCTAACTTCGGCTCGACCGAAGTTTATATACCCTTGGAGCATGATATCTGCCTGCCAGTTTGTTATATGGCACCACAATTTTGACAAAATTTTGAAAACAAAAAAGGTTTTTTCACTAGAACTACTTTTTCGACCGATCGTTTCTATGGCAGCTATACGATATAGTCATCCGATCCGGCCGATTCCGACATTTGTACTGTGCATTTGTACCAAAAGACTTCGTGCAAAGTTTGTTTAAGATAGCTTTAAAACTTACGGAGGAGATAGCATAGAAACAGACGGACAGACGGACATGGCTATATCAACTCAGCTCGTCATGCTGATCAAGAATATATATACTTTATGTGGTCGGAGATGCTTCCTTCTATGCGTTACAAACATCTGAACAATTTTAATATACCCTCTCCAAGGGTATATAAAACGAGAAAGGCAAGGCTAACTTCGTCCGTGCCGAAGTTTTTATACACTTGAAATCGATTGTCTCAACGGTTAGCGACTTCGACCAAACTTCGCAGATCAGCTTAAAAACATTTAATATTACCCATGACCGTGATTGAGAGCGGTAATATTGAAAAAAAAAAACAGTTTTTATCTTTAAAATCCATTTTTCGACCGATCATTTGTATGGCAGCTACAAGAAGTAGCCATCCGATCCGGTCGGTTCCGACATATTAGCAGCGTGCAGAGAAAAGAAGACTGTGCAAAATTTCAGCTCGATTGCTTCAAAACTGAGGGAGTAGTTCGCGTAGAAACAGACAGACGGACAGACGGACGGACAAAGCTTAATCGACTCAGCTCGTCACGCTGATCAAGAATATATATACTTTATGTGGTCGGAGATGATTCCTTCTATGCGTTGCAAACTTCTGGGCAAAATTATAATACACTTTTCAAGTGTATAAAAACAAAAAACAATATATCCAAAAACTCAACAAAATATAATAAAATAAACCGAAAATATATTTTAAAAAAATATAAATTCCTATTAAATTTGATATTTTGTCACATCATGAACCATGGGTTAGTTTGGTTCAGACGACACCCAGTCTAAGGACAATACGGCCAATGTGGTCAACAATGTTAAGATAATAGATGACATACAATCTCTGCGGATTTTACTTCTAATACTTGCAATAGCCAGCGTAGGCCAGTTTTTGTTAACCCTATACGTAAAGCACAACAAGATTATAAAGAGAAGGTACCTAAGTAGGGCAAATGTCCTATGAGATAAAGTATAAAATCAAGGTCTAGAATGAATACAAACGCGATAATTAGGTTGACCTATTTGAAAGACCCAAACTTCAAAAATATAACAATAGAAATCATCGCAGAAAACAAAAATCCAATAACCATATACGAATTTGAAAACCAATATATAAACAAATTCAACAAACAAATGTCCCCTTTTATACACTGTACTGCCACTCAGAAAGGAATAGTACTTTCAACTATTTCGGGTATAAAAGTAAGCTCAGTGATAAGCGAAATCACAGTTTTAGGACGTACACTCATTATTATGGTACAAACGTCACAAAAGCAAGAACAAAAATAAAAATTAACAAAAATGGACGTAAAAAGTCTAGGATATTTGAAAAAAATAAGTCCCATTTATACAGTTCCTCCTAGATAACGGAGAAACAAATATCAAGCTCGTCCAAATTAAGGGGCTTGATAATCAAAGAAAAAAAAAGTTCAAAAAGGATGTTGTGGACAAAATACTCATTCTATACGGAAAGCTATGTCTCAACAAAAACCTACCACAGTTGGTTAACGAACTATTTTTAGATCAGATAGAACATATATATCTGCACAGTTCAGATGATGAATAAAGATTGCTAAAACGAGATTAAATGCCTAAACAATTTGAGTCCTAAACCAATATATACACTAACAAAGTAATAAATTAACCAGAATTGTCTGATCAAGAAGATTCAACTTCAACATCTAGTATAATCGAACAAAACCCAATCACAATGACCGACACATCAAGCGCCGAAAGGGCGTACATAAGGGAAATTTCTCAAGCAATTCCAGAAATCGACGGAAAAAATGGCACCTCCAAAGATTTTTAACAGCATTAAATTTGAAAAACCTTACATACGAAAATATTGCTGTTCAAGTCATAAAATCAAAAATAATAGGCTCAATTTTTTATAAAGTCCAAAATGAAACTACAAAACCTGCAATCATTCAGAAATTGCAGGCAACAATCGTCGGTGAATCATCCGAGGAAGTGGTTACTTCCAAAATAATAACAACAATAACCAAAACAATAATGGCTACCAATATAATAATTATAGAGGTGACAACAGAGGCCGTAGAAATTTCTCAGGAAATTTTAGAAGTTTCAACACAAATTACAATCAAAACAATAATTATGCCAATCGAGGAAATTCCAATAATGGAAATCGAGGCAATCAAAACCAAAACAACAACAGAAACAATAATAATGTTCAAATTGCACAAGGAAATTCGGAAAACCAACAAGCACTTTTAGGTACTCAAAACCAATAGAAACCATATTCAGCATCAATCGGAAACTTAATGTTTTTATAAAAATTAAAAATTAAAACACAAACAAAATTCTTACTCTACTAATCGACACAGGTGCAGACATATCAATTTTAAAAGAAAACTCTGATAACTATACAAATGTAGATCAAAATAACATTATAAAAATATCAGGAATAGGTGAAGGCATAACCGACTCCAAAGGCCTAGCTTTCGTTGAACTAAGAACAGACGATTATGTAATACCATATAATTTTCATTTGGTATCACCCAATTTTCCTATACCAGGTGATGGCATTCTTGGTATGGACTTCATTAAAAATTACAATGGCTTATTGGATTTAAATCCATACGAATACAGATTTGTCCTCCGTCCAAATAACATTGACTCTAAAATTTCAATTTCAATTGTCCATTCAAATGATTCAAATGCCACCATTCTACCAGCAAGATCCGAAATAGTCCGTCAAATAAATGTAGGAATTGGAATATTGGTGCTAAGGGCTATGTTCATTTAAGTTAAGTTTGCATCCCTATGTTTCATTTCCATTTTGATTGCTATTTGTATGTTCACCTAAGTGAGAGAGTCGATTGCAGCAAGCCGAAGAAGTCACACGTACGCTTTAAGTTCTACATATGTAATTCACTTTTAAGTTTAATATTCGTTAAAATAAACAATTATATTATTTGTTGGTGAAATCTGGAGAGTGTCTAAATGGAATAACATCCCCCATCGCATTCCCATCCCACATAAATGTGATTACATTAGTGTGAAGACGATCATATTCTTATTCCGAATCAAAAAAAAGAAGATTTTAAGCACAACTCACTCGTCAGAATTTTAAACACAACTCACAATACGGTAATGGTTAATCTCAATAAAGTCAAAAATGAGTCATTACAAGAATATGAAATATTCAACATCAGTACAAAGAGAAAAACAAGTTATGAAAAAATTATCTAAAAATGTTCCACCACTATTCAAAGCAACTCTGACAGAGTTGTGCACAAAATATGTCGATGTTTTCGGACTTGAAACCGAAGCAATAACTACAAATAATTTTTATATACAAACATTAAGAAAAAAAAGCTGATGAACCAGTCTATATAAAAAACTATAGAATACCACATAGTCACAAAGAGGAAGTCGAAAAAGAAGTCAAACGAGAAAGGCAAGGCAAACTTCGTCCGTGCCGAAGTTTTAATACACTTGAAATCGCTTGTCTCAACGGTTAGCGACTTCGACCAAACTTCGCAGATCAGCTTAAAAACATTTAATATTACCCATGACCGTGATTGAGAGCGGTAATATTGAGGAAAAAACAGTTTTTCTCATTAAAATCCATTTTTCGACCGATCATTTGTATGGCAGCTACAAGAAGTAGCCATCCGATCCGGTCGGTTCCGACATATTAGCAGCGTGCAGAGAAAAGAAGACTCTGTGCAAAATTTCAGCTCGATAGCTTCAAAACTGAGGGACTAGTTCGAGTAGAAACAGACAGACGGACAGACGGACGGACAAAGCTTAATCGACTCAGCTCGTCACGCTGATCAAGAATATATATACTTTATGTGGTCGGAGATGATTCCTTCTATGCGTTGCAAACTTCTGGGCAAAATTATAATACACTTTTCAAGTGTATAAAAACTAATCGAAGATAATATAGTTGAACCTTCGGTATTAGAACACAATAGCCCACTGTTACTTGTTCCAAAAAAAGCTTTGCCCAATTCAACAGAAAAAAGATGGCGTTTAGTAATTGATTACCGCCACATAAACAAAAAATTACTATCTGATAAATTTCCGCTACCAAGAATTGACGATATACTCGATCAATTAGGCCGAGCCAAATACTTCTCGTGAATAGACTTTATGTCTGGATTCCATCAAATTGAACTAAAAGAAAGTTCAAGAAATCTCACATCCTTTTCAACGAGCAACGGCTCTTATCGTTTCACACGATTACCATATGGCTTAAAAATAGCTCCAAATTCATTTCAGAGAATGATGACAATTGCATTCTCAGGTCTAAAACTATCACAAGCTTTTCTATACATGGATGATTTAATAGTAATCGGCTGTTCCGAAAATCATATGGTTAAAAACCTTAGCAACGTTTTTGATCTATGTCGAAAATATAATTTTAAATTACATCCTGAAAAGTGTTCTTTCTTTATGCATGAAGTGACTTTCCTAGGTCATAGATGCACTGATAAAGGTATTTTACCTGATGATAAAAAATATGATGTTATCCCAACAGATGCAGATAGTGCTAGACGATTTGTCGCATTCTGCAATTCCTACAGAAGATTTATAAAAAAAACTTTTCCGAATACTCACGTCACATAACGAGATTATATAAAAAAGAATGTAAAATTCGAATGGTCCGATCAATGCCAGAAGGCATTTGAATATCTAAAAAATCAACTAATGAATCCTACACTACTACAATATCCTGACTTCAGCACAGCAACTTTTGGACCAGAGCAGTTAGCAATCGAATTGAAATCAATTGTCCTTTGGTTTCTGGTACCTCTTGTTCTTGTGCTTTCCACTTTAAGCGCATTTTCTTCTGCAGCAATACAATTTAATTTGTCTGCATATTTTTATACTCTGTACCGAAGGTACATAGAGTATATTAAGTTTGTGCAAAAGTATGTAACAGGAAGAAGGAATCATTTCCGACCCTATAAAGTATATATATTCTTGATCAGCATCAACAGCCGAGTCGATATAGCCATGTCCGTCTGTCTGTCCGTCTGTCTGT
This sequence comes from Lordiphosa clarofinis, assembly GCA_018904275.1. Lineage (NCBI taxonomy): Eukaryota > Metazoa > Arthropoda > Insecta > Diptera > Drosophilidae > Lordiphosa > Lordiphosa clarofinis. Next base: position 31,666 of record JAEIGQ010000288.1, on the reverse strand, counting down.
CCGTCCGTCCGTCCGTCCGTCCGTCCGTCCGTCCGTATGAACAAACAGAGCTCGGAGATGGTAAGAGATAGAGGTTTGACATGTATGGAACAAATGCTTCTTATAGCTGCAGGCATATCAAGTTTATTTTCAATTTTTGCCACGCCCCCTCCCGCCCCCGCAATTTCGAAAAAACGTTTTATCTCCTACAGTTTTGAAGATAGACGATTCGTACCTTTTGCCGAAGAAATGATAAAGATCGGATGAGCGGTTCTCAAGTTATGACCAAAAATAAAGTCCCGCCTCCCCCACCCCCTCCCACGCGGACACAACCAACACCGCATTTTTATTCAACAACGTCCCTCTAGTACGGCCGTCCGACGCTATATCAACCCTCTAGTACGGCCGTCCGACGCTATATCAACGTTCCGTCGACGATATTGTGACAGTCGTCGACGCACGCTTATTTCCCTCACAATGAGCTCGACTGACGTATTTTGCAAGGGGATGTCCGCTCAATACGTTAACGACTCTCCAGGCCCGCTAGGTCGACGCAATGCCAGCAGAGAAGCTACCTAAACGACCTTCGTTCGACCCAATGACATGCATGGTGCGACTTTATCGACACTCGTTCGACCCAATGCCATGCAGAGAAGCAACATAAGCGACGCTCGTTCGACCCAATGCCATGTATGGAGCGACATAAGGCACGCTCTTTCGACCCAATGCCATGTATGGAGCGACATAAGGCACGCTCTGTAGAACCAATGTCATGCATGGAGCGACATAAGCGACGTTCCTTCAACCCAAGAGAGGAAAAAAATTAGAGCGTACGCCTCTCTCTCTCTCTCTAACAATTTTGACAGGCGTCACGACTCATCACCGTACAAAGAGCAACGCTGGGTTGACGTATATAGACTGACTGACCCCAGCCGTACTAGAGGGAACGTTCCGTCGACGATATTGTGACAGTCGTCGACGCACGCTTATTTCCCTCACAATGAGCTCGACTGACGTATTTTGCAAGGGGATGTCCGCTCAATACGTTAACGACTCTCCAGGCCCGCTAGGTCGACGCAATGCCAGCAGAGAAGCTACGTAAACGACGCTCGTTCGACCCAATGACATGCATGGTGCGACTTTATCGACACTTGTTCGACCCAATGCCATGCAGAGAAGCAACATAAGCGACGCTCGCTCGACCCAATGCCATGTATGGAGCGACATAAGGCACGCTCTTTCGACCCAATGCCATGTATGGAGCGACATAAGGCACGCTCTGTATAACCAATGTCATGCATGGAGCGACATAAGGCACGCTCTGTAGAACCAATGTCATGCATGGAGCGACATAAGCGACGTTCCTTCAACCCAAGAGAGGAAAAAAATTAGAGCGTACGCCTCTCTCCCTCTCTCTTTAACAATTTTGACAGGCGTCACGACTCATCACCGTACAAAGAGCAACGCTGGGTTGACGTATATAGACTGACTGACCCCAGCCGTACTAGAGGGGTTTGAGTGAAAGAGAGAGGGAGAGAGAGAGAAACTTAGAGATTAGCGCAGCAGAAACGTTGCATTCAGCTCCTGCTGTTGGTACAGAGTATGACATAGTCGGGCTTGACCGACTTTCTCACTTGTTTTTTCTGCTGCTGCTTAAGCCTTCTTAAATGCCTCTCGCTATTAATATAATATTTATTTGGTTGATTACAGTACCTTTTAGTTTTAGTTATTTTATTAATTAATGTCACATTTGTTTTAATTTCACTCTCACTTTTTAATTGCACTCGCTTTGCTGCTCTTCTCTCAACTGCAATGCTGTCAGAAATTCGGCAAGCCAACAAACACAGCTGCGTTCGAGCATTGCAAAAGTGCAGCAAGCAAAACGAAAAAAACCGAACTTCTATCACAATTCCTTTTGTAAATTTAGAAACAACAGCGAGAGAAAACGTAATCGAAGTTTTGATTTTTTAGTCACTTATGCCCTATTCGCAGAATAACAAAAACAAATTGCGATCCTAGTATCGTAATGTTTCGTTTACGCTTTCTGTCGCTTTCGCGCATTTTACTCGGTGGCCCGGCGTTCGCTTACCATAGGGTCACTCAAGTAAGTACCCATATAGGAACCAGTCAGTTGGTGTTTCGGAGTTCGCTTACCATAGGGTCACTCTAGTAAGTACCCATGTGGGAAGTAGCGGGGTAGGTAGTTCCAGCATGGTCAATCGCCACCTCCAGAACTGCAGGGCAAGCATGGAAAGAAAGTCCAAGTTAGAATTGATGTTAGCTACCTTTACACCAATGGAAATCTAGATTTAGGTCAGTTTTTCCAAAGGCTTGAAACAGAAGCCGGTATATATGGTCCAAAATTTGTTTCGTTAATAATTTCGGTGTTTTAGCTCAGATATCATTGTGCGTTTCAGGGTAGATAGATTTAAGGCCCAAGATAATATATATTAAGCGACGTGGTTGTAACTTTAAAATTGTGGCTCTGACAGTTTTTTGCGGTTTAAGGGGGGAGGGGGGGATATTTTGCAAATCTGAAACAAACTTGATCTGCGTACGGCCTATACCTATGTACATGCAAAAATTTGTATATCTATCTCTTATAGTCTCTGAGATCCACGCGTTCATACGGACAGACGGACGGACGGACAGACGGACATGGCTAAATCGACTCTGCTCTTGATGCTGATCAAGAATATATATACTTTATAGAGTCGGAAATGTTTCCTTCTCCCTGTTACATACATTTGCACAACTTCATGATCCCCTTTTACCCATTTTCAATGGAAACAGGGTATAAAAAGAAGCAATACTGTCTCAATTCCATGACGATCCAATTCAAGGAGGTCATTCAGGCATTTCAAGAACACTGGCAAAAATTAAAAGACATTACTGTTAGAAAAATATGACTCGTCATATCAAAGAGTACATACGTAAATGTGAAAAATGCCAAAAGTCAAAAACGACAAAACATACAAAGACCCCATTAATAATTACACAAACACCAGATGGAGCATTTAACCGTGTTGTTGTCGACACAATCGGTCCATTACCCAAATCTGAAAATGGAAACGAATTCGCAGTTCGTTCATATGTGATTTAACAAAGTATCTCGTAGCAATACCGATTCCAAACAAAAGTGCTAAAACAGTAGCAAAAGCTATTTTTGAATCTTTTATTCTGAAGTACGGTCCTATGAAGGCGTTCATTACGGACATGGGGACTGAGTATAAAAATTCAGTAATTAACGATCTATGCAAATATATCAAGATCGATAATATAACATCAGCAGCACATCACCACCAGACTTTAGGTACTGTTGAACGCAGTCACCGAACTTTTAACGAGTATATACGTTCATATATTTCAGTAGACAAATCTGAGTGGGTTGAATGGTTACAATACTTCCTTTATTGTTTTAATACAACACCATCGATGATACATAACTACTGCCCATACGAACTCGTATTTGGAAAGAATCCAACACCTGCAGTAAAATTTAATAGCATAGATAAAATAAGTCCACTCTACAATATAGAAGATTACGCTAAAGAATCAAAATTTAGATTTGAAATATATGCGATAAAATATCAAATATAAAACAAAAAAAAAAAATTTTAATAATAACACAAGTTTACAAATGATTAAACTTTTTTTCATCCTCTACATTTTGATGTCATTTCTTATGTAAAATCACGCGCTGAATCCGAATATGGAGCTTAAAAATTTCTCAGTAGAACAGATTTCGAGATAATCCTAATTTACCGTTTTTCGAATTTTTGAAAAAGGACCTCTCACTTAATTTCAAATATCTCAACTATGCAGTAAGCTATAAACAAGATGTGCACCAAATTAATGCCAATAAAATTATCTTTTAATCGTTCTTATATCATTTCATTGTCAAATTTGTGGTGTAGCTGCTAATTAAAAAGATGTCGAGAATTTCGTTTCATTTTTATCGAAAATTTGAAAAAACTGTAAATTACACCGTTATTTTCACCAAGAAAAAAATTCTTTAAAATTTCTTTCTCTTTTGGATGATGTAACCTAATGTATAACCAAATGAAAAAGTGGCCATACATCGAAATCGGTTAGAAATTGTAGAAGTTATTAGCATTTATCTAAAAAATGAGCTATTTCAGTTTTACCGTTCAAGTGGTATTAAACAAGTCTATGGTCCATTTTGTTCCGCCGTTTGTGGGCACAGTTTTTGAATTTGTTGAAAAGCTTTTAGAGCTTAGCACAAACACTAGTTGATCCGTTGTATAATGATTTTCTTCCAACTCCTAGGTAAGTGAAGAGCATGACTCTGTTGAATCAGCCGATGACTTAGTAAACTATTAAGAACATGCTGAAGAGCAAAATCCCTTCTGCCAAAGTGGACTAAACGATCTAATAAGAGTTCTAGATCTTTCAAAAGAAAATTCGGAAATTTTTTCAGTCACGTTTGCTTGAACGGCTTGCTTGTTGAAGAATGATGTCAAAATAACGTACTATTGAAATCGTTTAAAGCGCTATGCTAAGTATTACTCAAAATAGAATAATATTTGTTATTCCAATGATGTGTGTGGTTTATTTGAGGAGTTAAACGAGCAGTATGATCCAGTCGAGTGGCGTTTGTTTATCGACGGTTGCAAGCTCAGTCTAAAAGCTGTATTGTTGCACCAGGGAAACAACAAGCCTTCGATACCGCTAGCGCACGCCGTTAATATAAAAGAATCATATGAATCAATGGCCATATTGCATGATTTTATAAACTGCAAGGAACATAACTAGAAAATTCGCTCAGACCTCAAAGTTGTTGCAATAGTTTCAGGATTGCAACAAGGATATACCAAACACGTGTTTTTTTTTTGCGCAAATCTGACAGTCGAGCACGCCACGATCACTACGTTGGAAAAGAATGGCCGGTCAGAACGAATTACACAGTTGGGCAAGAAAATGTAAAGTTCGAGCCACTTGTCAGTAAGGTGCAAATTATACTGCCTCCCCTTCATATAAAACTGGGTTTATTTAAAAATTTTGTGGAGGCTCTACAAAAAGACGGTGATGCATTTGCATATCTGAAGAGTGTGTTCCCTTACCTATCCGAAGCAAAAATCAAAGAGGTGTGTTTGTTGGGCCGCAAATTAAAAAACTTTTCAAGGACTCACAATTTAATTTAATGTTGTCCAAGGATGAGGAGGACGCATGGAACTCGTTCCGTTGTGTTGTCACTTCATTTCTTGGAAATTTCAGAAGTCCTAACTATAAAAAAGTCGTCGCAAATTTAATAAAAAAACTATGAAAAAATAAGTAAAGTTTGTATATTATATTAAAATTTTCATTACACTCAAACGCTGCACATTGCATTGCAAACAGGAGTAAAAATGTCGTTGAAACTTCATTTTTTGAATTCCCATTTGGATTTCTTTCCTGAAAACCTCGGCGATGAGAGTGATGAGCATGGTAAACGATTTCATCAGGATATGAAAAGTATGGAACGCTGTTATCAAGGATTTTTGGATGAGGCCATGATGGGTGAATTGGATGGTTTCTTACATGAGAGAAAAACTGTGCACACAAACGGGGGGAGCAAAACGGACCATAGACTTGTTTAATACCACTTGAACGGTAAAACTGAAATTGCTCATTTTTTAGATAAATGCTAATAACTTCTACAATTTCTAACCGATTTCGATGTATGGCCACTTTTTCATTTGGTTATACATTAGGTTACATCATCCAAAAGAGAAAGAAATTTTAAAGAATTTTTTTCTTGGTGAAAATAACGGTGTAATTTACAGTTTTTTCAAATTTTCGATAAAAATGAAACGAAATTCTCGACATCTTTTTAATTAGCAGCTACACCACAAATTTGACAATGAAATGATATAAGAACGATTAAAAGATAATTTTATTGGCTTTAATTTGGTGCACAATACTTGTTTATAGGTTACTGCATAGTTGAGATATTTGAAATTAAGTGAGAGGTCCTTTTTCAAAAATCCGAAAAACGGTAAATTGGAATTATCTCGAAATCTGTTCTACTGAGAAATTTTTAAGCTCCATATTCGGATTCAGCGCGTGATTTTACATAAGAAATGACATCAAATTGTTGAGGATGAAAAATCGTGTTAACTTGTGTAATCATTTATATACAATTAATTGTTCAATTCTTCACTTTTATTGCACACTTTCGTACTTAATTAACAACCCAGCAAACAATTTCATATAAAAATACACGTTTTGTAAGCGTTCAAATATAAGCAAAACGCTTATAAAACGCTGCTGTGACATTTATAAAACGCATCAAAGTAAGCGTTTTATAATCAAAACGCACCCATCTTTATAAGCTTAAAAAAGACGCTTGCAAAACATGTTTTATAATTCGTTTTCATAAGCTTACAACAAGCTTTGTAAATACGGTTACAAAACATGTATTGTAAGTGAAGTAATAAAGCGTTTTAAACATTTATTTTGTGAGTGTTCTGGTTGGTTATTTTTATTATTCAAAAATTTAAATTAAATTAAATTAGCGTTTTCCCTGCTTTATAAGAAAATACAAAGTCCTCTTCCTTCCTTCATATCAGAGTGAAAGTCTCTGCAATAGAATTTAAATATAAATGTCAATAGTTGACTTTGAACTGCAAGAAATCATTGTTACTCACGGCGAATGGCAGTGGCGAATGTTATGTATGTTTTGTCCGCAGCAAATTTCCTTGCACTTGATGTGGACAGTCGTATATAATATGCTTTCTTAATTTTTTCCAAATATTATTGCTGCTGGCATTAAATAAATTTAAGCGCGCACTTATATTTTTAAAGAAAAATGTTAACTTGTTCGCTCTTCAAAAAACAAAACTAAACTGATATACACAATTTTTTTCATGCCTTTGCTTGAGGTTACATTTTTTTTTTTTTTTGCCTGCCCTGTCAGCTGCAGTTGCCTAGAACTAAAAGATCACAAGGGGGAGAGAGAGCGCCAAGAGAGAGTGCCAAGAGAGCGAGAGAGAGTGAGCACGAAATCTCTCGGTCGCCGAAACGACATTTGAAAATCGAAGGCTGCCATACGACAACGCATGAAAAAGTAAGCTTACTTTAAGCTTCTTTTGCATAACGTTTGCTCAATTGCTGGCTGGGAATACAAATATATATTCACGAAAAAAACAAAAATTTTAAAATTCCGGATAAAATTTTAGAAATAAGGCTAAAATTTAAAAATTAAGGGCCAAAACTTAGTGTGACCAGACTGTGATACAATAAAAATACCAAACATCAGTGTCCCCAGGTTTCGCGTGGTCAGACCCAATTTGGACACACCCATATTTTGAAAAAACATTTTCACTAACCACTGATGCGGTTAATATTGCCAGAACTGCTGTTTTATCACAACGCGAACACGAAATTAGTTATTCAGCAATTGAAAAACAACTTTTTGCTATTGTTTGGACAACAAAATATTTCAGATCATATCTTTACGGAAGAAAATTTAATATTCTTTTCGGCGACGCTCTATTAAGAGTTAAAATTGAAGAAAATTTGTGGGAGAAACTCCCAATACTGTTGCTGCTGCGGCGCACAAGAAGACAAGCGAAGATACATTGCTATCACTAAAAGACAGAACAACAGACAAGTTGAATTCTTCAATAATATTTTTTACAAAACAAAGATTGGCATTACTTACAAAGAAATGACAAATTTATATGCCAAAGATATCAGTTTTAAAATTTTTCAAAATACATTAATAACAAGTGAGAAAGTCGGCAAGCCCGACTATAACATACTCTGTACCTGGAGTAGAAGCTGAATGCAATGCTGGTGCTGCGCTTGTCTCAAAGTCTCTCACTCTCTAAGATTGTATGGTGTTAGTTGTGAATGGGTGGGAGGGGGTGGGGCGAGGGTGAAGTACTTTTTTGCTCATAACTTGAGAACCGCTGATCCGATCTTTATCATTTCTTCGGCAAATCGATTGCTAATTACTAACTATCTCTAGTGGCAAAAATTGAAAATAAACTTGATCTGCCTGAAGCTATAAGAAACATTTGTCCCATACATGTCAAACCTCTATCTCTTACCATCTCTGAGATCTGTTTGTTCATACGGACGGACGGACAGACAGACGGACATGGCTATATCGACTCGGCTGTTGATGCTGATCAAGAATATATATACTTTATAGGGTCGGAAATGATTCCTTCTCCCTGTTACATACTTTTGCACAAACTTAATATACTCTATGTACCTTCGGTACAGAGTATAAAAATCATAAGTCCAAATAATTTGTCAAAACTTATGAGAACTTACTAAAAACTGGCAGATTATCAAACATGTTCTGAATTTAATGGTAATGATGCTTTAATGATCAAATCTTTTGCAAGGGTATAAAAACTTCACCATAGAACCTTTATTTGTAAGTTATTTCCTTGGCACTTTTGTAAAAGGTCTCTGCCTACAATGACATATTAAAGATAAATTGGAAACTTTGAGTCTCGCGCGACTATCGAAACTTAAAATATCTGATTTTAGATTTTCGTAAAGTATCGTTTTTTGCAAAGAACTTCGCCTGTTATAAATCTCGCAGAAAATGCGGTTTAGTGTATCTTTGGTACAGAGCGGGGGTCGGCAAAATAAACATACTCATATTTGCGTTGCTTGTGTGTGTTTAGCCACGCGAGAACGCGCTAATTTAGAACTTCTTTGTTTCAGCAAAAAAAAAGGAGTCAAAGTTCGTATAATGTCGGAATGTCAACTCAGCTGCCGTAGTCCGCTGTTGTATATACATTAGGGATAGGGACGCGCCGGACTCTGGGGCAGAGTTATTCTGTCCGATAAATTATTCTTATAACCATAAAAGTAGTAGACACGATATTTATTTTTTATTGTTGATTTTGCAGCTGGGTTTCCAATATTAAATAGCAATCAAAAGTGGTACGTTCCATTTTTTTAACTTTCATATTTAGTTTTGTTTACAAAAAATTAATATGTTAAAAAAAAATTACACCCCGTCTGGGAATCGAACCAGGGTATCTAAGACTCGTTATTAAAAAAACTAACAGCTAAGCTACGGCACTTAAAGTCTTAGTAAGGAAAAAGTTGCAGTTTTAAGAAAATAAAATAATATACTCATATGCTTTTACATATACTCGAATTCTTTTTATTCTGAATATGCCAAATATGCTAAAGCATAAATTTCCGGACTCTAATGATAACATATAATAATACCATTCGCTCTTCAACCAAACACACTCCAATTGAACTATTCACGGGGAGCACCCATTTGTTCATAGACACTGTAGATTTTAACGACTATCACGACTATTTAAGAAAGTTAAACGAGTTTTAAAAAAGTTTTATTAACAGATAAAGGAGAAGGCAAAAAAAGACTCAACATTCTCCAGCCAGCTAAAAGACATTGGAGGGGGCATGTAAACGGTTTGGGTACTATAATTAAGTCGATTTCAGGAAATATGAACGCAGGCGATAGTAATAGAAAAGACCAAAATATCGTCGAATTAAAAAAGGAATCTCAGAATTATGCCAAGAAAGCAAGAATTCCTGCATTCTTCTTCATTTAATAATAAAATATCGAAACACTATTCACGAATTCATGGAGATTACCAGAATACGATTTCAAAATGCATAAATATGAAAAACGAACAAGTTTGAATACGTCAAAAGAATAAGTTCAATTATAGAACCATTTTATCAAATAACCAACATAGCAGAGAGCTTGTTGCTGGCAAAATTAAAGATCGTAGGGTACGATTCGTACCTAAGTTTATACGTTCAAAAGATCAAGATCAAAATGTAAGAGTAGAAACAACGGAACTGTTGTACACATTACACTAGTTTACAAAATAATAAAAATTTCGCGATCCCGAACATTTGGTAGCAATTCCCTGTGTAAGTGCTTCCGCTGAGTCCAAAAACCCAATCCGCATATTTTTTTATGGGGCCGTTTTCGAGAAATCGCGGAAAAGCTAGATTTTCGATTGGGGAAAAAAGAACCTTCAGAAAAATGGGAATATCTTCAGTTTCGTGTCTTTTATTATGAACAAGTAGTGCTTACTTGGAAGGTAATTGAACGCCCTATCATTCGTTAATACACCACTTCTTAATCCGGTGTTGGATTTCGGCGTTATAAGGGCTTTTAAATGCAACTTTGCACTAAATTTTGTAGCGTGTGCGTAGCGAGAATAAAATTTCCTTTTACTCGTGTATAGAGGATGTTGGAGGTCGTGCACTTCTTGTGTTCTTCGGTCTCTGCTCGCCGGATGGGGTGTGGGTTCTTTCCGCGTCCTTCTATACTACACACTATCACAATAATAAGTGCACTTTACGGAAAATTACAAGTCAATCTAAGCTGTGGTATTACATAAGAACAAAATGCTGAGGCGGGGACCGTAAGAATGGCAAAACAGCTGTTAGGGTATCAAAGATGTAAATTATACCCTAGTCTATACCCACCCTACCTTGGTAGCGCATCATACAATTTTATGGCCACCCCTTTGCTAGACCTCCTAACTGATCATTCAACTAATATACATGCTTGTGGATTCATATTGTACCGGCGACGAACCGACGAAAAGATAACTACCAAATCATTTCAAATAAACGTTATAATTCATTTATTCCTAACGCAACCATAAAGGAACTTCATTTGGTTTAGATGGTATTTCAAAGATACAAAAGGATATATGTAGATATTGATCAAATAAGAAAATAACCTAAAGAATCTATATCTACGATAAGTATGAATGCAAAGTTTATAAAAATTCAAATTAAACTCCAATTTGCTTGTATGTTATAACATTAGGGGTATGCATGTAGGTATAGATATATATAAATAAGTAAAAAATCAATTCAAACTCATGGGTCAGCGGAAGGCTGCCATTTCATATTATGTATTCAATCTTTTACCAAGTGTTACTCACAGATACTTTAATCCATCCTCGTGCTCGTTGGGCCCATCGATACTCTGATGATGTTAGCTGTGGACAAAATCAAATTCGACTACCATAAGTGTATGCCGCAATTGGATATATCTTGCTTCTAATCGTTTAGCATGTAAACATTTTGTAAACTTTTGTTTTTGTATCAAGTGTAAAAATTTCGTGTTTTCTTGTGTTATTGTTTATACAGCCCTGATGACGATTGCCGACGGCAGATCGAAATATATTGGAGACAAAAATCAAAGTGTGTTTTATTCAATTATAAAGCACATAAAATATTCACGACCTTGAGCCTGCTATCAACTATTTCTAAAATAACCAAGAAGAGGTCGCCAAAACCAACAAATATCAAAAAGAATTTAGTTAATTTATCACTTTGTTTTTCGCAAAACTGTTGTGTGTTGTGGTACAATCCGCACAGCATAGAATCAACCTTTTCTACGAGATTCCATTTGACGACTGTCAGGCTGATTGTTTGCTTCATATATTTATTTCTTTACGCTGGCTGTGAAACATCGGCAACTGACTTGGCGAAGTAATACAGGCATTTCCGCCTATGACGCTTTCTTGTCAACAGAAAGTCACCGTATTTAAAGTGGCTCGTATATTCAGACGCAAACAGATTTATGAAGATATACATAAATACAAAAAAATTGGAGAGAAAATACGACATGCTGCCGATAGATAAAAGACAAAAGATTAAAGATCGCCAATAGATATATATCAGGGACAGTAAGCTCCATGAGTTTTATAAATTCATAGAATTTTTTATCTCTTCATCTGCATAAACACTGTGCACTTGCATCGGATACAAACAAATTTGGAAAACAAATTTGGCAACATACCAGACCTTCCAGGCATCTGAAGTCAACATCCTCCCCCGCTGATGGGTAATTTTAGGTAATCAATAGAACTGATGACGGATCATTTGCTGGCTTTTTACCATTCGTACTTAAAAAATCAATTGACTATATCTGCGGAGGCGAAGTTTTCTTTTGTAAGATGACGCGTAATGGAAAACTCCTGATTAAAACAAAAACTTAAGGCCAAACGGACAAACTGAAAATATAATGCTGCTGCTGACTGCGTGAGAAATTTTTATTTAAGGGCATCTTTTTAATTGTTTATAACTTCAAAAATTCATAACTTTTCAACTATAAAAGTCTCCATCTTTTTGGAAACACCAAAATTTAAGTTATATTTAGGACAATAAACTGTTTATCCTTCGAAGCTATATCATGGTGGTAAACACTTTGAAAAAATTATAAATAATTTTTAGCAACATTTACTTAATATTATTAAATAATTTAAAAATCTATAAAACTATAATTCGAATAGATACAGTAAAAATCTTTCCATCGATATCAACTTGAGACCTGTCGGATAAACCAAACCTAAGATATCGCGTTTTTAAAAAACCCCTTTTTTTCGTTTTCGACTATTTTTGAAATTGTTTATAAAATTAACAAAAAATTTTTGTGCAAAACCGCAAATTACGTTTTGGTGGGCATGTCGAGATCTAATTTCGGATTTTTTTTTATTGAAATGAAAAATAAAAATTTTTTTAGCTGTTCGGTTTATAAAAGAATGACCCATATACGCGATTTAAGCGGACAGCCTTACAAGCCGATTTCGCCAAATACTCTATTGCAAAGTCAAATTTTTATACCCTTGGAGAGCGTATATTAAAATTGTCCGGATGTTTGTAACGCATAGAAGGAAGCATCTCCGACCACATAAAGTATATATATTCTTGATCAGCATGACGAGCTGAGTTGATATAGCCATGTCCGTCTGTCCGTCCGTCTGTCCGTCCGTCTGTCCGTCCGTCTGTCCGTCCGTCCGTCTGTCCGTCTGTTTCTATGCTATCTCCTCCGTCAGTTTTAAAGCTATTTTAACCAAACTTTGCTCGAAGTCTTTTGGTATAAATACCGGAACCGGCCGGTGAGTTTTAGTGAGAAAAACTTTTTTGTTTTTAGTGCTATCGCTCCCAACGCTCGTATTTATAAGTTTTTAATGATTTTACATAATTTCACCAAGGCTTGTCGAAATCGGACAACTATATAGTACAGCTGCCATACAAAAGTTAGGTCTGAAAAAAAGTCTTAGTGAGAAAAACTTTTTTGTTTTCAATGTTATCACTCCCAACGCTCGTATTTATAAGTTTTCAATGATTTCACATAATTTCACCAAGGCTTGTCGAAATCGGACTACTATATAGTATAGTTGCCATACAAAAGTTAGGTCTGAAAAAAAATCTTAGTTAGAAAAACTTTTTTGTTTTCAATGTTATCGCTCCCAACGCTCGTATTTATAAGTTTTCAGTGATTTTACATAATTTCAACAAGGCTTGTCGAAATCGGACAATTATATAGTACAGCTGCCATACAAAAGTTAGGTCTAAAAAAAAGTCTTAGTGAGAAAAACTTTTTTGTTTTCAATGTTATCGCTCCCAACGCTCGTATTTATAAGTTTTCAATGATTTCACATAATTTCACCAAGGCTTGTCAAAATCGGACTACTATATAGTATAGCTGCCATACAAAAGTTGGGTCTGAAAAAAAATCTTAGTGAGAAAAACTTTTTTGTTTTCAATGTTATCGCTCCCAACGCTCGTATTTATAAGTTTTCAATGATTTTACATAATTTCACCAAAACTTTTTGAAATCGGACAACTATATAGTATAGCTGCCATACAAACTGTCAGGCATATATCAAGCTCCAAGGGTATATAAACTTCGGTCGAGCCGAAGTTAGCTGGCCTCTATTTTTATACCCTTGGAGAGGGTATATTAAAATTGTCCGGATGTTTGTAACGCATAGAAGGAAGCATCTCCGACCACATAAAGTATATATATTCTTGATCAGCAACGCTCGTATTTATAAGTTTTCAATGATTTCACATAATTTCACCAAGGCTTGTCGAAATCGGACTACTATATAGTATAGCTGCCATACATAAGTTGGGTCTGAAAAAAAATCTTAGTAAGAAAAACTTTTTTGTTTTCAATGTTATCGCTCCCAACGCTCGTATTTATAAGTTTTCAATGATTTTACATAATTTCAACAAGGCTTGTCGAAATCGGACAATTATATAGTATAGCTGCCATACAAAAGTTAGGTCTGAAAAAAAGTCTTAGTGAGAAAAACTTTTTTGTTTTCAATGTTATCGCTCCCAACGCTCGTATTTATAAGTTTTCAATGATTTTACATAATTTCAACAAGATTTGTCGAAATCGGACTACTATATAGTATAGCTGCCATACAAAAGTTAGGTCAGAAAAAAAGTCTTAGTGAGAAAAACTTTTTTGTTTTCAATGTTATCGCTCCCAACGCTCGTATTTATAAGTTTTCAATGATTTTACATAATTTCAACAAGATTTGTCGAAATCGGACTACTATATAGTATAGCTGCCATACAAAAGTTAGGTCAGAAAAAAAGTCTTAGTGAGAAAAACTTTTTTGTTTTTAATGTTATCGCTCCCAACGCTCGTATTTATAAGTTTTCAATGATTTCACATAATTTCACCAAGGCTTGTCAAAATCGGACTACTATATAGTATAGCTGCCATACAAAAGTTGGGTCTGAAAAAAAATCTTAGTGAGAAAAACTTTTTTGTTTTCAATGTTATCGCTCCCAACGCTCGTATTTATAAGTTTTCAATGATTTTACATAATTTCACCAAAACTTTTTGAAATCGGACAACTATATAGTATAGCTGCCATACAAACTGTCAGGCATATATCAAGCTCCAAGGGTATATAAACTTCGGTCGAGCCGAAGTTAGCTGGCCTCTATTTTTATACCCTTGGAGAGGGTATATTAAAATTGTCCGGATGTTTGTAACGCATAGAAGGAAGCATCTCCGACCACATAAAGTATATATATTCTTGATCAGCACGACAAGCTGAGTTGATATATCGCTCCCAACGCTCGTATTTATAAGTTTTCAATGATTTCACATAATTTCACCAAGGCTTGTCAAAATCGGACTACTATATAGTATAGCTGCCATACAAAAGTTGGGTCTGAAAAAAATCTTAGTGAGAAAAACTTTTTTGTTTTCAATGTTATCGCTCCCAACGCTCGTATTTATAAGTTTTCAATGATTTCACATAATTTCACAAAGGCTTGTCAAAATCGGACTACTATATAGTATAGCAGCCATACAAAAGTTGGGTCTGAAAAAAATCTTAGTGAGAAAAACTTTTTTGTTTTCAATGTTATCGCTCCCAACGCTCGTATTTATAAGTTTTCAATGATTTCACATAATTTCAACAAGGCTTGTCAAAATCGGACTACTATATAGTATAGCTGCCATACAAAAGTTAGGTCTGAAAAAAAGTCTTAGTGAGAAAAACTTTTTTGTTTTCAATGTTATCGCTCCCAACGCTCGTATTTATAAGTTTTCAATGATTTCACATAATTTCACCAAGGCTTGTCAAAATCGGACTACTATATAGTATAGCTGCCATACAAAAGTTGGGTCTGAAAAAAAATCTTAGTGAGAAAAACTTTTTTGTTTTCAATGTTATCGCTCCCAACGCTCGTATTTATAAGTTTTCAATGATTTTACATAATTTCACCAAAACTTTTTGAAATCGGACAACTATATAGTATAGCTGCCATACAAACTGTCAGGCATATATCAAGCTCCAAGGGTATATAAACTTCGGTCGAGCCGAAGTTAGCTGGCCTCTATTTTTTTCTTATGAACTCTGAGACTTTCGACGCAACTCTAAGCTATTGTTTTCTTTTGTTAACTCTAAACGTAAGTCCAATTTATTTCCCCATCCCTTTTTTTATATAATAGTTCAGCATCTGATAACTTGGGCATAGCCAACTTATTTGCCGAAGTAACAGTGATACTAATTATCCCTATACACAACTGTAGCAGTTAACCTGGCACTAGTAAGCGAGCAGATATTAAAAATCGCAGAATGACGGGGCACGCGCTTGTATCCGGCCGATATTGAGTCGATAGAGTGGGAGTGGGAGAAGGTAGGGTACCGTCTACGAATAGCTCGCTTTTAATATATATTAGTTATTAGAGAATCGCGTGCATACTCACTTTCAATTTAAGGTAGGACACAAAGGGGTAACAACACTGATTGGGGTTTGCACAGGACCATCAAATGAACATAGAACACGATCTCTCTTTGGACAGCTGTTGCGCAAGGTGTCGCTGCGGCAACGAGAAGCCCACCCATCCATGATCACCGCCTTCCTCATATGAAAACGTTATATTGGTGATCCCAAGACAGGCCAAGCTTGGCTACTCTTCTTCACGTCCACGCCACATGGTCCCCCAAAATGTAAAAAATTAGCAAAGGTTCATTTTAACAAGTTTATTCCTAAAATAATTCTTCATTTGAGGGGTAATTCATAATTGGCAAAATAAAGAGAATTTAATATAATTAATTACAGCTAGGATTTTAACAAACTAAAAAAGTAACTTTAAGATGTAAATTTAGAAATATTTATGGGCAAGAAACTAGTAAAGTGAGCCAATAAACAATGCAAAACAGAATCAATATTCTGATGAGACCAATCATTGGTACTTAAATTGAATTTAAATAATTACGGTCATCACAATGATCATCCAGGTTTCTGCAGCTACGATGGCAGAAATGCAAAGCAATAATGTAAAACAAAACTATTTATATTACGGTATTTCTAGACGTAATGATCATTATCGAAAATAAAGGTTTGGCAAATAGCTAATGATCATTATCAGGGCTCAGAGATCAGACTAAATATTTGGGCATCCATACACAGTGGTGAATAAAAGTAAATTGCCACTTGGGGATTAGATTCTCATCATAGCCGAGAAAAAAAAAAAAAAAATTTATAAAAACTGGGCGACACAACCACAAAATAAAATTTTCATCGGGCAATAAATAATTTTAATAAAAACGGATCACTCACCATTAACAATCCCACGTCGAAAGCGCTTCCGGGTGGTCTGCAAACTTTTTGATATCACTGTGGCGAAAAAAATTATTTTGCGGAAACGTGTGCACAAACAAAAGGGAATTAAAAATTACTTTAATTGCTTGCACCAACAAACTTTGTCATCTGGGCTATCGAATGCAGATCGGTGTCAGAAACCTTCATATTTCTCTCAAAACTTTTGTATTTCAATATTTAACTATTTTTTTCTCTAATTAAACAAAAAAAAACTTAATTTTTCATTTGCTTGGGCCACTTCAATATTTTCTGGGAAAGGGAATTGCAAACAAATTATGTGTTAAAATTACGAAAAAAATTTTCTTTTAATAGAAACGGCTGTTACATAATTTTCTCCTTCTCGATTTAGGTTAGGTTGTCTGCCATTATTCAAATGTTTTTCACTCTTCATCAGGACACAAAAAAAAAGGAAAATAATCTGATTTCGATGAAGATGACGAAGCTAATAGGTTTTCAACATTTTCTTCTGCATTTATACACACACGTGGATTCCACTCCGACTTCGAGTTTACAAGCTGAGCTTAAGCGTTTAAGCTGCCCTTAGGTCTCACACAGACTAACTTGACAATGCTGCTGCTAAGTTTAGGCGGGCGTGCTTCTCTTCTTTGGGGAATTGGAACATAGGATGATGCGCTGAATTGATGATAATCCTCTGTTTGTAAAAGGTGTGGGTGTGTTGGTGACTTCACTTGGGGGTTCAGCCAGGCGGCGAAAATTTTAGATATTTGGCTAACGAAATTAGCTTTATGCAATTATACAATTACATTTAAGGCCAAACCTGCAAGCAGGTAAATGGATTCAATTAGTTAAAAGAAGCTAATAATTTTTCAATCGCTTTCCTAGCTACATATTAGGGTTGAGGTTAGACTCACCAAAGCGTTTGGCCCGGCGAATAAAAAAAATTCTCTTGCTTCCAATTTTCTGCTTGTAGTGGTTTTGGCACTGATCAGCTCGTTGAATTTTAATTCGTTTAATTCACTCCGCAGCTTTTACTTGCTGGATGCGCCACTTGTAAAAATACTTTCTTTTTGGGTTCACAAACTGATTATTGAGGAGCAGATTAGATCTGAACTGGAAAACTAGCAAAATTGGAAAGAACGAAGCTACAGACTTGAGCTCAAAAGAAACCTATAGCTAATCTTCGTGGCGCCATCTTTCCTCCGACCAATGACATTTCGGCCTGGAGAGCGCTTTCTCTTTTCTCTGGTCCAGCTGATTGCTTGGGGGTCAAAGTCACTGTAGGGTGAGCAATCTTCAAGAGTTTGTTGCGTGCTTTTAGGTGAAAATAAATTTTTCTGCTTGAGAGACGGGCGCTACTGCAACACCCCCCTGCTAAGATCACACTTTGCGGTGGACAACATCGTAAAGAGTGATCACGCCAGGAACGAAGCTATTGTTTCAGGTCCTTGGCATGGTACTTTCCAATTGGGCGACCCTGCAAATCTTCTAGCTCGTAATAGCTCTCACCAAGCTTTTTTCGAATTCGCGCTTTCACGAAAGTATGAGCTAATTTGGAGTTAAATCCCTTTGCAAAATTGCTCTGCTGGAAATTCCTTCGATAAATTTCTTGGCCTGTCCTTTGCGAAATATCACGACTTTTCAGATTATAGGTTTTTTCGTTTCGGGCGTGTTGTTGCTGTGCAGACTTAATGGCTTGCTGACGAATAAGATCGAACGAATCGTCCCTTGAAAATTGCACAGACCGATCCTCCAACAAATTTAAAGAGCGCAACAGCTGATAACTGGAGCCATTGGTTAACATATGTTGGCCAAATGCTACCCTATACGGACTGGTGTTAATAGCAGTATGCAAGCTGGAGCGCAATGCACAGGCAATATGGCTTAAGTTTTCATCCCAATTCGATTGATCAGGCTTCACATATGATTTTTATTGCGGCCAAAACAGATCGGTTTACCCTTTCCGATGCGTTTGCTTGAGGGGCATAAACGGCGGTGTACGCATGTTTTACTCCGTACTTTTGTAACAAGGCATTGAAACTATGCGCCTTAAATTGCACACCGTGTTCTGATACAATTACTTCAGAAACCCCAAAGCAATGAAACAACTCTGCTTCCACAAAGTGGGTAATTGCCTCTGCCGTAAATTTCTTCACAGCTTTTAGGAACGGAAATTTTGAGAAGTGGTCTAATTCGACAAAAATTCCTATATTGCCAGATTTACTTCTGGGGTATGGTCCTTGTTCGCAGCAGAATGGCTCTTAATATTATTTTGCTTCCTTTATATTCCGTTTTGTATCTTTTGAAATTATTAATAACATTGAAGTCACTTTATATTATTTATATTATATTCAATCACGAGTAACGATCATCACCAAATTTGTCATCACTATAAATTTGCGATAGTTAATCTTATCTGTCATCTCTATTCTACTCCCGCTTGTTACTCTGATCATTAAACACACAAACTGAACTCGGTCTTTTTATACCCTTGAAGAGGGTATATTAAAATTGTCCGGATGTTTGTAACGCATAGAAGGAAGCATCTCCGACCACATAAAGTATATATATTCTTGATCAGCATGCCGAGCTGAGTTGATATAGCCATGTCCGTCTGTCCGTCTGTCCGTCCGTCTGTCCGTCCGTCTGTCCGTCCGTCTGTTTCTATGCTATCTCCTCCGTCAGTTTTAAAGCTATCGTAACCAAACTTTGCACGAAGTCTTTTGGTATAAATACGCTGCACATTTGTCGGAACCGGCCGGATCGGATGACTATAGCATATAGCTGCCATAGGAACGATCAGTTGAAAAACTAGTTTTAGTGAGAAAAACTTTTTGTTTTTAATGGTATCGCTCCCAACGCTCGTATTTATAAGTTTTTAATGATTTCACATAATTTCACCAAGCCTTGTCGAAATCGGACAACTATATAGTATAGCTGCCATACAAAAGTTAGGTCTGAAAAAAAGTCTTAGTGAGAAAAACTTTTTTGTTTTTAATGTTATCGCTCCCAACGCTCGCATTTATAAGTTTTCAATGATTTCACATAATTTCACCAAAATTTTTCGAAATCGGACTACTATATAGTATAACTGCCATACAAACTGTCAGGCACATATCAATCTCCAAGGGTATATAAACTTCGGTCGAGCCGAAGTTAGCTTGCCTCTATTTTTTTGTTAATAAAATAAGGGCAAAGGGAATACAAAATAGTATCTCCTCGAAACATTGGTGACCCTCGAAGTGATAATTGATCAGTAGCAAGTCGGTTTCGGTTTTTACTTGTTGCAAAACAGCCAACAATACTCGCTGTATGCTGCCAGCCGCGCGCACACACACAAACACAGACATACAAACGAGTTGAGTGCGGTTTTTTCGGTGGTTGCAGATCATTACAAATCGCTGTGTGATCTCGCCTAGCGTTGCTATATAGCGGAAACTATATAGTAATCAAGCTGTTTCAGCACAAATCGGTGCTAAACACAAATCTCGGTACATCGAACGCCCATCAACACACACACGCATACATACATACATTTTGGTGCCGGTAAATTTCCCAGCCAGCAATTGAGCAAACATTATGCAAAAGAAGATTAAAGTAAGCTTTCTTGCGTTGTCGTATGGCAGCCTTCGATTTTCAAACATCGTTTCGGCGACCGAGAGATTTCGTGCTCACTCTCTCTCGCTCTCTTGGCACTCTCTCTTGGCGCTCTCTCTCTCCCTTGTGATCTTTTGGTGCTCGGCAGCTGCAGCGGGGGCAGGCAAAAAAAAATGTAACCTCAAGCAAAGGCAAGAAAAAAATGTGTATCATCTCATTCTTGTTTGTTTTTCTTTAAGAGCAAAGAAGTAAAAAAAAAAGTAAGTGCGCGTTTAAATTCATTTAATGCCAGCAGCAATAGTATTAGGAATAAATTAAGAAAGCAGATTATATACGACTGTCAACCTCAAGTGCAAGGAAGTTTGCTGCGGACAAGACATGACATTCGCCACTGCCATTCGTGGTGAGTAACAATGCTTTCTTGCAGTTTAAAGTCAACTATTTACATTTATATTTAAATTCTATTGCAGAGACTTTCACTTTGATATTAAGGAAGGAAGAGGACTTTGTATTTCCTTTTAAAGCAGGGAAAACGCTAATTTAATATAATTCTAACTTTTGAATAAAATAAATAACCAACCAGAACACTTACAAAATAAATGTTTAAAACGCTTTATTATTTCACTTACAATACGTGTTTTATAATCATATTTACAAAGCTTGTGGAAAGCGTATAAAAATGAATTATAAAACATGTTTTGTAAGCGTCTTTTTTAAGCTTATAAAGATGGGTGCGTTTCGATTATAAAACGCTTACTTTGATGCGTTTTATAAATGTCACAGCAGCGTTTTATAAGCGTTTTGCTTATATTTGAACGCTTACAAAACGTTTATTTTTATATGAAATTGTTTGCTGGGTTTGTGTCGCACATACACATACACGTACACAGTGCAGCGGTAATCCCTGTTTCGCGTTTACACACTTGCTTTGCGATTGACTTTGAACAATTTCAAGGGCATTCCGTTTGTTGACCTGCCTCAACTTTTCGCGCCAGTTTCTTTTGTCACTACAGTGAGCATTCGCTATAATGACTGGTGGTGAATTACCCCCAAGTGAGATCGATTTCTTTCGGGCCAAAACCTCATCGGTCAAACGGCAGTTAGCAGCTACCACCACATTTTTAAAAAAGGAGCTAGAAAGCTTCGATGAGTCTGATCTGCTGGTTCGACTCGAGGTCGTGAAAAACATGAAGACTGAATTTGAAAATTCGCAGTCCTCCCTTGAGAAGCTAGATTTGATGGAGCTAGATGGTGACGCAAGAACGGATTTCACGCAGCTTTATTGTGAGGCGAAATCAGCAATCTCTCGGAAGCTGGAAGCCCTGGAGAAAGTTCGCGGTTCCTGTGCCAATTCAACAGTGATCTCTGCTGATAATGCTCAAACTCCTCACTTTAGCCACCACGAAAACGAAAAGGAAAACGAATCACAGTCGCATGTCCATAGATCGCGTTTGCCAGAGCTTCAGTTGCCCACTTTCAGCGGCTCGTACGAGGATTGGCCTGACTTCCACGCTATGTTCAAAACTTCGATCGGTAACAATGCGGAACTGAGTAAGCTTGAAAAATGCCAACATTTGCGCGGTTGCCTAAAGGGTGCTGCCTTGGCCACAATGAGGGCGCTGGAGCCTTCAGACGCTAATTACGACAAGGCGTTAAATTTACTCATCAGTCGATTTGATAATAAATTGCTCCATTTCCAGGCACACGCACGGGCTATATTTGCATTACCAGGTGTAGAGAAGGGATCAGCAAGTGGGCTCCGCGAGCTTAGTGACGAAATAAACTCGCATCTGCGAGCACTTAACTCCATGTCAAATAAGGAACAGCAGTCTGATGGCCTACTGATACATATCATCAGCCGTAAACTCGACCAAAGCACCCAGGAGAGATGGGAAGAAGCCTTGCCTTCGAACAGATTGACCAAGTGGACGGACATGTCGACTTTCCTCGAGAAAAGATGCCGCATGCTTGAAAATTTGGAAAGCGCTATGGTAAAGACACCTAGCCAACAGGTGGGAAAAGCCTTATTCAAATCCAAATCTAACACCCTCATTGCATCAACAAATCATAATCACCCATCATGCCCTTTTTGCGACTCGAAGGAACACTTTCTATCCAAATGTTCCCGGTTTTTAAATTTATCGCCTCACTTGCGTCATAAAGAAGTGAAACGCATGCACCTTTGTCTAAACTGCCTTCGCAAAGGTCATGGCCTGCAACAGTGCAGATCAGGGCATTGTAAACATTGCCAGTATAAACATCACTCGTTGCTCCATATGGATTCAGGTTCAGCAGCTCCGCATGCACCTACTCCTCAGGTACCAAACTCAGCAACGCTGATCTCTATCTCAACAAATCCCTCGCCTGACTCTTTAAATGCTACGCCCCCGGAATACGTGTTGCTCCCAACTGCTATAATATATGTAAAAGGGAGTTCTGGTGGTTTCGTTCCATGTCGCGCTTTACTAGATTCTGCTTCTCAACTAAATTTCATCACTGCACGCCTTGCCAATCAGTTGTAGCTAAAAACCCACCGTGCAAATATATCCATTTCGGGCATACGAGAATCATCTTTAGCTTCTGATAAATCGGTTGATATATCCGCCTTTCGCCATTCGCATGACAGAGGATGCAGTGCATCATTTTCGGCTGTTGTCACGCGCACTATAACCGATTACCAGCCTCATTATGACCTAAATGTTAAAGGATGGAGCATCCCAAAAAACGTTGTTCTCGCTGATCCACTATTTTTCAAATCTCAACGGATTGATATGTTGCTCGGTGCTGGGTTATTCTTTGACCTAATGTGTGTTGCCAATGTGCAAATTTGCCAACACTACAGAAGACCAGACTTGGCTGGATTGTTTCAGGTGGCCTTGCTCATGGTTCACCCAAGCATTCGTCCTTAGCCGCCCTTTTTAAAGAGCCTCAGCTGCTCACGATTGAAGAACCGCTCGCATATATCGTTAAGCGTTTTTGGGAAATCGACAGTTGCTGTGGTGCTGAACCGTACATTTCCGATGAGGACGCTCTCTGCGAAGAGCTTTTCCTGCAAGGTTGCACGCGGCTCGATCAGGTCAATATTCTGTACGTCTTCCTGCTAAAACCAACTTTGACGCATTGGGAGATTCATACCAGCGCGCCTTAAGGCGATTTAAATCTATTGAAGCCAAGCTATCAAAGAACCCACAATTGAAGGAGCAGTACTCAGCATTTTTAAAGGAATATGTCGACTTGGGGCATATGTCTTTAGCATCCAAAAAGCAAACCGTGCCACAATTCTTTTTACCACATCATTGCGTGCAGAAGCCGGACAGCACCTCAACTAAGCTACGTGTTGTCTTCGACGGCTCGGCCAAATCTACATCAGGCGCATCGTTAAACGACCTGTTATTAGCTGGCCCATCAATACAACCGAAGATTTTCATCACACTCATCCGATTTCGATTTTTTAAGGTTGCCATCTGTGGAGACATCTGTAAAATGTATCGATGTGTACGTGTGACGCATCCAGACGAGTTTTTGCAATGCATACTATGGCGCGAAAATCCAGAAGATGACATCGAGATCTACACGCTGGATACCGTTACGTATGGAACTAAACCAGCTGCATTTTTGGCCATTCGCGCGATGCACCAGCTAGCCAAAGACGAGGAGCTTGCATTTCCACTGGCTGCCAAGGTCGTCCGTAGGGACTTCTACGTTGATGACTTGATCTCTGGAGGGGATAATGCCGAAGAGGCTGCTGAAATTCGCAAGCAAGTAAAGGGAATGCTGCTTAGAGGACATTTTCCGATTCGCAAGTGCTGCTCCAACGAACCTTCAGCTCTTGAGGTTGAATCCGAGTACGATCGAGAGAAGCTTATCAAATTTCAGGACGGATCGGACATCACTAAAGCTCTTGGATTAGCTTGGGACCCCAAATCTGACAGCTTGCTCTTTAACTTTTCGTAAATCGTATTAGAGAGCCGAGGCACCAAGAGAATCATTCTAGCAATTATCGCCAGGTTCTATGATCCCCTGGGATTGATAGCGCCACTCATCACGAGGCTGAAAATATTTCTTCAATCGCTATGGAAGGAGAAGCTAAACTGGGACGAGAGCCTACCTCAGGCGTTGCAGACTTTGTGGGCTGAGCTCACTTCGCAGCTCTCATTTGTTTCCAGCCTCAAGTTTCCAAGATTTGTCATGATCCCAACGGCCGATTATGAGATTCATGCTTTCTGTGACGCCAGCATGACTGCATACGGCGCTTGCGTTTATGTTCGCTCTAAATTTCATGGAACGATCACATCCCATTTGCTATGCGCAAAGTCCAGGGTAGCACCATTGAAAACGCTGACAATCCCAAAGCTTGAGCTCTCCGCTGCGCTTTTACTATCCGAGCTTATATCCAGCATTGCTCATAGCGTGCAATTTGACTGCACATATCACTGTTGGTCCGATTCAACTATCACACTTGCATGGATACGTGAAGCCCCATCCGATTTTAACGTTTTTGTCTCCAACAGAGTGTCGCAGATACAGGAGCGTACTAAGGGGATGACTTGGCATCACGTACCTACTCAGATGAACCCAGCTGATATTTTATCACGCGGATGTACACCGCTGGAGCCTCTGGACTCGCATCTATGGCGTGAGGGACCAGATTACCTAAGAGCTGATAGCTCAAAATGGCCCGAACCCATTAACTATCCTGTTGAGCTTCCTGACCGTCGCCATAAAACATTGATCGCCTGCTCACATGCAGATTTATCATCCGGATGTAAATTTCTGAATTCCTTTGGAAAGCTTCAGCGCACATTCGCGTATGTGTATCGATTTATTATGCTGAGGAATAAAGAACTGCATCATCAAAAAGGTCCTCTTACAGTGGAAGACATAAAAAACGGAACACTTCTGCTAATCAGAAACATCCAAATGGTGCACTTTCCCGCAGACTACAAAGTATTGAGCTCATGTAGGCCGCTCTCTAATAAGAGCAAACTTCGTTCGCTGCTCCCTATACTGGATTCAAAAGGATTGATGCGTGTTGGTGGACGGCTCCAAAACTCTGATCTGGAATTCGAGGCTAAGCATCCACTTTTGCTACCAAAGCGCCATCCCGTCACATGTGCAATCATACTATTCTACCATAAAAAATTCCTACATGCTGGTTCGCAAAGTCTTCTTGCAGCATCGCGCCAGAGATTTTGGCCCATTGGGGGACTTAAAGCAATTTCCAGCGTCATCAGCAAATGCATTCGCTGTTTTCGCCTACGTCCAAAGCTTCAAGAGCATATCATGGCCCCTCTTCCTGCGGAACGCGTGAATCCAAGTCCCACATTCTACATCACAGGAGTTGATTTTTGTGGACCGTTCTATTTCAAGTCCGAGGTTAGAAATAGGCCACCGGCAAAATGCTACATCTCAATCTTCGTATGTTTTGCCACCAAGGCTACGCATCTTGAATTGGTCGAGGACTTGTCTGCGTCTTCATTTATTGCTGCGCTGAAACGGTTCGTCAGTCTAAGGGGTAAACCTCACACCATATGGTCGGACAACGCTACCAACTTTGTTGGGGCAAAAAACGAGCTATCCGAACTAAGGCATCTCTTCTTGAGTGACCCCCAACAAAGTCAGCTGACGGAGGAATGCCTGGCCCTTGGCATCAACTGGCGTCACATCCCGCCGCGTTCTCCACACTTTGGAGGATTGTGGGAAGCCGCTGTGAAGGCTGCCTAATATCATTTTTACAGAGAATCGTAGGAAATTCCACTTTCACATTTCATGAATTACGCACTCTTATCTGTCAAATCTCTGCTATGTTAAACTCACGGCCGCTTTGTCCTATTACAGAGAATCCTGAAGACTTGCAAGTGCTCACTCCTGGCCACTTCCTTTGGGGTAAATCCAACGTCACCATCGATGAGCATGACGTGACACACCTCAACATGGGCCGCCTCAGCCGCTGGCAGCGCATTTGTCACATGCAGCAATCTTTCTGGAAGTGCTGGTCAACGAGCTATCTCTCATTGCTGCAGGAGCGTGTCAAATGGCGTTCAAAACACCCTAATCTACGGCAAGGCGACATGGTGCTGCTTAAAGACGACAACTTAGCTCCTCTTAAATGGTCGCTCGGACGTATCGACAAAACAATAGCTGGAGATGATGGTGTCGTGCGAGTCGCTATTGTTCGAACCCACAGCGGTTTGGTGAAGAGGGCAGTTTCAAAAATAGCCCTTCTGCCTGTCGAGACCACATCGGTTAAGAGCCTGCGACCTTCAACGGGGGGAGCATGTTCGCAGCAGAATGGCTCTTAATATTATTTTGCTTCCTTTATATTCCGTTTTGTATCTTTTGAAATTGTTAATAACATTGAAGTCACTTTCATTTATATTATATTCAATCACGAGTAACGATCATCACCAAATTTGTCATCACTATAAATTTGCGATAGTTAATCTTATCTGTCATCTCTATTCTACTCCCGCTTGTTACTCTGATCATTAAACACACAAACTGAACTCGGTCTTTTTTTGTTAATAAAATAAAGGCAAAGGGAATACAAAATAGTATCTCCTCGAAACAGTCCTAAAAAGTCTATATACAGCTTTTGAAAAAAATCTCTGAGTCTCCCCGGTTTTCCCCAATGGAGGTTTCAAGCTACGATTAGGGTGTTTTGTACATTTACAGATTTCGCAATTATTAATGAATGTTCTTACGTCTGTCACTAAATTGGGCCAGTAAAAATGTCGTCGAATTTTCTCCAATGTCTTATTGATTCCACAATGAGAGGACAAAGGATCTTCATGGGCTTTTGTAAGTAACTTGGGAACAAGTTCTTTCGGAATCCAGAGTTTCCAACACATCTCGTCTGCAACTTTGTCCCCTGATGCATGCTCAGCGCGGCGATAGATGTGGTTCTCATGAACTTTTATATCGGGCATTTTTGATTGATTGGCAATAATTTTCGTTTTTAAATCTTCATATTCCTTGGACCTAAACGCTGCTGAGTCAAGATCCAAAAAGCTATTTGTACTTAACTCAGCGAGATCTTCTGTGTACGCTCGTGACAGAGCATCAGGCATTAAATTCTGGCTTCCCTTCCTGTGCAAGATCTTGAATCTGAAACCTTGCAGCTTCAGGGCCCACCGTGCTAATCTTGAACTGAGGTCGGACTGGGACATTAGCCATTTCAGCGAAGCATGGTCTGTAATTATTGAGAACTCTTGTCCCTCAATATAAGCGCGGAACTTTTAACACACAATATCGCAGCCAAGCATTCCTTTTTAGTCACGGAATAGTTCCGCTGACACTGATTGAGCTTCGAGACATGTAATATATTGGAACTTCGTTTCCATCGCTATCACCGCCCACTCCAGTATGGCTTGCATCACAATGAATTGTAAACGGAGCTCGATAATTAGGGCTGTGCAATACAGGTGCTGTACACAACCTTTCTTTCAGCTCTTGAAAAGCTTTTTGAGCCTCCTCTGACCACACAAATTTCCGCTTTTGCTTTAGCGTGTCGGTCAGCGGTGCAGCAATACCGGCATAGTTGTGGATGAACTTGTGGTACCATCCTGTGACACCCAAAAACCTACGAACTTGTTTCACTGACCGTGGCGCGGGAAATTCTTGGATTGCCACCACTTTGTCGGGATCGGTTTTGATGATGCCATTACCAATGACATGTCCTCCCGCAGACAAAATTTGCTTTTCTCTACATTAATGGTCAACCCTGCGTGGACTAGCCTGGCTGCCAATTCAGCTAACATAGCCATGTGCTTTCAAAACTCTTCAGAAATGACCAGTAGTCGTCTAAATAGACGAATATGTCATTTCGCAGATTGGCCGGAATGACTTTGTCCATCAGTTTGGACATAGTCTGAGGTGCATTGGATGACCCAAATGGCATCACTGTATATTGATACAGAGAGAGAGAGTGAAAGCGGACCAAGACAGACGTGTAAATTGTGAGCTCCAATACTGTGTTGATTTTTGCTGGCACCTGGAAAGACAGCTGGAGACAGTTTGGGCCTAACCAATATTAAAGTCCTCACCAAAGGCTGCAGCACCACAGAAGAGTCGGCGAACTCCACAACAGCGTCAATTAGCCGCATAATTATCAGAAAGGCTTAAGGTAACAATTGTTTTTGTTTTTTTTCTCACTCAACGCGAGAAAGTAGAGAAAAATCCGCGAAAACTGAAGAAAGCTGCCTTTTCACTCATCGTAAGCTGGTTGCAATCAGCTGTTTCAGAACAACATTACGAAGTAAGCTGTAAGCGCCACCATACACACCAAGTACGGGAAAACAGATAGATGAGCTTGTCGATACGCTTACTATCGCGTATACGGACTCGTTCAATAGGGCCTGCCCCCTAGAAAAATAAAATCCACCTTTAAACCACCTTGGTGGTCTGCAGAGCTAGATAAGCTCCGAAAGGATTGTCGACATACATTTAACGTAGCCAAATATAATGACCAAACAACCGCTTGGGAGTTATATAAACAAAAGTTACGTACTTATAAAGCTACCAGGAGGCAAAACGCTCCTCCTGGACCCATTACTGTAGTAATATTGAATCTACTTCTGATGCATCACGGCTCAGAAAGATCCTGGCTAGCTCACCAACCTCGCCAGGTCTCTTACAAAAAACAGACGGAACCTGGACCGACTCGAGCGAAGAATCTCTAAATCTTCTGCTAAGCACTCACTTCCCTGAATGCTCCCTTAACTTAACACCTCAGGTTATGCCAACCGACCTTTCTATGCAATACGACAAAACCATTGTCACGGAGACCAGAATTAAATGGGCTATCGATTCGTTCGAACCATTTAAGTCGCCAGGTCTCGATAACATATATCCTGCCCAACTACAACAAACCATTGGGTAAACAATGACCTGGCTTTACACAATCTATGTAAGCTGTCTCAAGGTGAACTACATCCCCACTAGGTGGAGAGAAACTAAAATAATATTCATACCGAAAGCTGGCAAAGCTTCACATGTGAAACCAAACGATTATAGGCCAATCAGCCTATCCTCGTTCCTTCTTAAAACTCTCGAGAGACTTATAGATGCACACCTGAGGCAAACTATTAGTCCCGCTCATCTAGCACACACCCAACATGCATACAGCAAGGGTAGGTCTACTGAAACCGCCCTACACTCCCTGGACTCAAGGATTGAAAGATCACTTGAAGTAAGAGACTTCTCTTTAGTAGCATTTCTCGACATAGAAGGTGCCTTCAATAACGTCCAACCTAACGCCATCACCTCTGCCTTGACATATGTGGGAGCAGATGTGCCGCTAGTAAGATTCATCGAACAACTGCTAACCAGCAGAACGGTGTACTCCCAACTTGGCGGTGCAACTGCTCGCAGATGTGTAAACAGAGGCACTCCGCAAGGAGGTGTTCTTTCTCCGCTTCTGTGGGTTGTAACAGTTAACCAACTGCTGCGGCTAATGGAGGCGGAGGGACACGAAGTGGTGGCTTACGCGGATGATATTGCCATCTACAAATGTGGAATGTTTCCTCAAACGCTGTGTGACCTCATGCAGACCGCACTGACAACACTTGCTCAGTGGACAAAATCTTGTGGCTTGGGCGTAAACCCGGCTAAGACGGAATTAGTGCTTTTCACCCGAAAGTACAAAATTCCTGATCTTATCCCGCCTAAAATCAACGGAGTAAGCCTCGTATTTGGTGACAATGCCAAATACTTGGGTGTCATTCTAGATAAGAAACTACTCGGAATGACAACTTAAATGAACGTATAAAAAAGCAACCATTGCTCTTTTCTCTTGTAAAAAGGCCATTGGCCGCAGATGGGGTTTTTCCCCACCCATTGTACATTGGCTTTACACAGCCGTAGTACGCCCCATACTACTCTACGGAGCTCTAGTATGGTGGCCAGCACTCGGGAAACAATCAGCCCTGAACAATCTGCACAAAGTACAGAGAAGTGCGGAAATTTGTATTAGCGGCGCTCTCCGAACGACACCAACGGAAGCGTTAAATACTATTCTTCACCTTCTACCACTAGACCTCGTAGCTAAGCAAATGGCTACCACAACGGCCTTAAGACTACGAGAATCCGATACCTGGAACAGGGGCAATTCGGGACACGCCTCCATACTCGAAGACCAAACGGGTATACCATTAATTACAGACTACTGTATACCACAAACGACGTTCGACAAATTTTACGACGTCTATATCCCAAGCCGAAACGATTGGGACAACCTGCCCCACAGCAGAGCTAACGCCATTAACATCTACACTGATGGTTCTAAGCTCGACGAAAAAGTAGGAGGGGGAGTTTTCTCTCCCAACCTAGATTTGAACTTATCGTTCCGCCTTCCTGACCATTGTAGTGTGTACCAAGCGGAAGTGGTAGCCATCCAGGAAGCTGCCACCTACCTTAGCACACTCACGGTCAAGGAAGGAAATGTATTTATATACTCAGATAGTCAAGCCGCCCTTAAAGCACTTGACTCACACACCAACAATGCTAAAACACTTACGGAATGTCGCTCATCTCTGAATGAGATCGCACGGCATTTCAGTATACACCTTATATGGGTGCCTGGACATCGCAACATAGAAGGTAATGAGTCTGCGGACAAACTGGCCAGAATAGGTACCACCATCGAGCTCCTTTCAGAGAGGAGCACGATAGGGATTCCTATGGCGACATATAAGCTTCACACTAAAGCTGAAACACTTCGTCTCGCTACGAATCGGTGGAAAACCCTTTCCTCCTGTGCAGTAGCGAGGCTTACGTGGCCAACATTCGACCAAAAACGTACTAACACACTTTTACGTCACAGAAGAAACCACATAGCACTTCTGGTAGGGACCCTTACAGGTCACTGTCTCATTGGCAGACACGCAGAACGCCTAGGCGTCATTTACCACGACTTTTGCAGAAGTTGCGGACACGAAGAAGAGGAGGAATCGGTACAACACCTTTTGTGCCATTGCCCCGCCTTGAGTAGAAGGAGACTCAGGACACTTGGTCAACCTCTGCTACTCAACCTCTCGGAGACATCCGGGCTAGAGATCCCAGCTCTACTCAAATTTATTCTGTCCACACAATGGTTCAGTAATGAGGGCCCCCTCAGTATTAAAAAGGGTTAACAGGGAATAAATATGGCATCGCAATGGGCCAAAGTGGCCTAAGTGAGAGAGCGACTGGTCGCTCTCAGCCATCGCAACCTAACCTAACCTAGTTG